>CAMZMU010000074.1:143800363-143925999 GCA_947311845.1 Poa pratensis
CCCCCCCCCCCCCCCCCCCCCCCCCCCCCCCCCCCCCCCCCCCCCCCCCCCCGAAGTTCGCCAAATATAGCGCCACCTGACAAGCCGCCATGGAACTATGGAAGCTCCTCCTCATGATCTCGACATAAACCACGAAATCGAAAGCATCAACTTGTACATTTCAAGGGATGATGGGGTAACACGGGGGGATGAGTTTGGAATCACTAGATCCGGCTTTGGCAAGCTGGATTCGTCACCGGCGAGCCCGAACGGCGAGGTCGGTGGTACAAATTGAGGTTAGTAATTTGCGTTTTTTAGGATGTCTACGATTCTTTCTGGATGGTACAAACTTGTATGCGTTTTGCTACGAACAGTGCAGATTTATTGCATTTTTGTCTTTTTTTTTGCTGCATCATCAATGCTTTTAAAAATGTTGTAATGTTGTTTTTACGGTTTGTACCCTCCGCGGAATAGAATGATGCAACTATGCTATTGCTACATCATGGTGGAGGGTATGCTTCATTAATCGGACGAGCGAGCTTTCACTTTTTAGTAACATCTGTCGGTGGGAGAGGCCGAAGATGAAATCACCAAATGCCCCGGATGATGCTCATCGATTTCCATTTGTAAAACTGCTCCTATCTTTTGCCATAGATGGTGATGCGTCCATTTTATATAGTGTTTTTGCTTATTGAATTAATACATGGATGTATGGATTCTATCATTTTACCGTGCAAAAGTGCACCATTCTTGTATGTGTATGCAGGGAATGCAAAGTCAAAGGAGAGATCTCATAAAAGGCAAGGGAAGCTAAGTATGGGATGAAATATGATGATTAACAGCATTAAAAGTCATCCCCAGAAACACACAATTCACATGAATTAAGGAGGTAAAAAACCATTGCAAAAGGCATAACGAGCACTCGTGACCGTACCCGCCACCTTACCAAGCACCCCAGGCAGTACGGCAGTGGAAGGATAATTCACGCTAAGGATATGAAGACGGACATGTAACAACCACGGGTACGGTGCAAGCGACGTACTGTATCGTGGTGCGCTGGAACTGCCTCATCAACTATTTTAACCATGTGCTCTCGGATTTGGAAGAGGAGACAGAACAACCGCCAGCCACGAAACAATACCAAACCCTAGCCTCCGGAAGGTGTCCGAAGGGGGAATTCGCAACATGGCATCCATCTCCATCAATACCATCAACGTGAAGGCTTCCGCATCGATCTCCATCACCACATCGTCATTAGCATCCACATGATAGAATCTCTCAACCATCTCGTTGTAATCCTAGAGCATCTAGTTGTGGATTTACACGTGTGTTCATTCATACATCAATCTATCATTTGCAATACATTCATTATAATGTTTACTGCCTTCATGCGTGAGTAGTTCCATTAGTTATTGGGGAGATGGAGAAACCCTAACACTACTATGAAAATTGAGATAAAGATGCAATGTTTTCTATTGGCTATCTTGTGGTAAAAATCGTCGTGATATTGTGTGAATTCGACCACACCAATATTTGCCTACGGGACATGAACGGTTGTTAACATTGGTGTGAGTTAGGAGGTAATGCTACGGGCATACATTGACAAAAGGTAGCCCCTTCCTTCTGCTGATCATTTATGTGGGAGTAACGGAGATTCATGGTACCTTAACTGCATCCATGGGAGACCCTCAATTACAAGTACCAGTAGGCGCATCGCCGATAATCTAGACTAGTAGTGGTTATGAGCGGTGTGTTGGCTAGAGTAACTCAGGGCACACTTATATGCGGAGCTCCGCCCTCACAAAACATACAAGAGATGAACGTATCACACGCCTAATCAATACAGAAATATGCTAGTGGTAGAACCATTCTTCCTCAGAATGCCTTTATCCCTATTGCAGTTCCCATCACTTTTCCATTCATTATTCAGCTCTCGTTTTTTTCAATTGTATTTGCTTCATTGTTTAGTTTATTTACACTCAACACAATCAATATTTTCCACACTTTATTGCTTGCCTATATTTAAAGATAATGTGCAGGTACAATTAGATAAACGACGAAAACTATAAACACGAGAAACCGTGGTTCGATACTCTTACTTTGAAACTAGCTTCAACAACCATGTGCACTTGCAGGCATAAGATGGTGTGACTGATTTGACCGTCACTATAGAAGCAACTATTGGAAATAGGAAAAATTCCATACTAAAAATATGTTTTGAGCATACTCAAATTGTCAAATTTTGAGTACACATATACTCAACATTATGGGTATCGGCACGCGTTCCACTAGAACATACACTGAAAATATAAGCATCACAAAAGAAATTGCGCGCAAAGGCTCCCGCGTATCTGTGATTAATTTTTTCCTTGCACACACTGGGCTTTTTATTTCCATCGTATTCCCCCAACGCCTTTCACACGGGAACAATTTGACTTGATACTCCGGAACCAAGGTCGAAAGGATTGAAAAAAGTCAGTCCTCCACAACCACCGGATAAGTATTCTTTGAAATCTCGTTGAGAATTAGTAGTTCTTTTCAAGACCGATTTGACAAGGCCCGCCTTGGTCAAAGTCTAGCTCAACCACGTGCACTACATGAACATGCCGATTGTTTATTGGTAGTGAGGACTCGATGGCCCGATCCAACCATAATTAGAACTTGAGGTGAGTTAAAGTAATTTCATTTTTATACTAAATTTATACTTCGAACTAAATCGTAGGATGCTACTGTCTTATCAAGTATAATTCTCTATTTTTTTGACATATTTAACCGCATAAAAGTTATTAAATATTTGTTATGCAACAACAATGTATATTAATGAATTATACACTTGTATTGCACGATATTTTAAAACTTATTTTGTAACATTATTTATTTTATAAAACTTATAACACAATTGCATAAACCATATACTATTATACATATTAATGGTAGAGATCTCTAACTTATATGGTCCAAAAATATCTTATGAGATGTTTTAGTACATGAGTAGTTAAGCATATGTATATAAGAAACTTCTAGAACATAAATTAAATTTTAGCAAGATTATTTATTGCTTTTTATGGTCAAATGTTTTTGGGTTATCATGGATTCAATATAAGTTTAAAACATGTGTATGCTTATTGAAATAGAACAGTTAATAGTTATCACCGACTAATACGAATTATAATTATTTATAGTATTTTATGTGTACATAAAATTCAATTACTTGATATGCTTGCATGCATTGGCATCATATGTCGTAAATAGGTGCTCATACAATTTTTTAAATAAAAATACATGCACATAATTAATTAGGTAAATAAAAATATTTTTTAGTTAAACTTATATGACTTATATAAGCCTAAGTAAACTTGTCGCCGTCGAGACGATGTCTCTCCACCATGGCTTCGGCCGCCAGACGATGCCTCTCCATCGTGGATGTGCCCGCATGCATGCCTCTCATGATGGAACACACCCTGCAACTTGATGGCGTGAATCACACGTTCGTTGGGAGACCCCAAGAGGAAGGTATGATGCAGTTCAGCAGCAAGTTTTCCCTCAGAAAGAAACCAAGGTTATCGAACCAGTAGGAGCAGCAACTCTTCAGAAGGTTGTTGGTGGCTCGCACGGCGCAACACGATCACCAACGTGGAATCTGCACACAACACAATCAAACTACTCATATTTGCTTTCACTTTAACCTTAATCATTCAAGATGCTATGATAGGGGCAATGAGAGCTTGACACCAATGAATACCTTATTGCAATCATTAACTTAAGTAGAAGAGTTTGGAAGTTGGATGAAACTTATGCATGCTTTACCTCTCTCACATATACATCTTTCCAAAGTGTACACATATCATATTCAGATATTCATCTACACTCTATGACCATTGTAGTATGTTCTACTTATCATTATGCATACATGTGTTCCATATTACTTGCTACTATGTTACACTTTGTGAACTATTGCTAGCTCTAAGTTGACGAGGGAATATCTCCCCGGCAACAGTGCCAGAAACTCTGCTTGTACGTCACACGTCAGTTGGGAACCCCAAGAGGAAGGTATGATGAGTGCAGCGGCAAGTTTTCCCTCAGTATGAAACCAAGGTTTAATCGAACCAGTAGGAAAACGAGGTTTGCTTCGAAGGTGTTGGTGAAAGAGTGTAGTGCGGCGCAACACCAGGGATTCCGGTGCCAACGTGGAACCTGCAAACACAATCAAATTACTTTGCCCCAACGAAACAGTGAGGTTGTCAATCTCACCGGCTTGCTGAAAACAAAGGATTAAACGTATGGTGTGAAAAATGAGTATTAAATTGCAGAGAATGAAAAAGGAACAGTTTACAGTTTGTGGTGGTTTTAATCGGTGTAAAAGAATGGACCGGGGTCCACAGTTCACTAGTGGTGTCTCTCCATAAAAGATAACTAACATGTTGGGTGAACAAATTACAGCTGGGCAATTGACAAATAGTGAACGCATGACAATGCATATATATGACATGATGATTACTATGATATTTAATTGGGCATTACGACATAATACATAGACTATCATCCAACAACGTCTATGACTAATAATCCACCACCGGGTTGTCATCCGAGTCCCCCGTTGGTATTAAGTTGCAAGCAACGGATAACTGAATTAAGTAAAGTGCGTAATGTAAACAAATACATATGACCGTGGACATAGCATTGTTAGGTTATCCCTAGTGGCAACAGCACATCCGCAACCTTAGAAGTTGTTGTCACTCTCCCGGATTACCGGAGGCATGAACCCACTATCAGCATAAATACTCTCTCTTGGAGTTACAAGTATCTACTTGGCCAAAGCATCTACGAGTAACGGAAAGCATACAAGATCTTAAATAACATAGGGCATAGATTGATAATCAACTTGACATAGTATTCAATATTCATCGGATCCCAGCAAACACAACATGTAGCATTACAATAATATGATCTTGATCATGTAGGGCAGCTCACAAGATCTAAACATGATGGCACAAATTGGAGAGACAACCATCTAGCTACTGCTATGGACCCGTAGTCCAAGGATGAACTACTCACGCATCACTCCGGAGGCAGGCATGGCGATGTAGAAGCCTCAGGTGACGATTCCCCTCTCCGGCAGGGCGCCGGGAAGAGGTTCTGGACCCTCCCGAGCTAGGGTTGATGACGGCGACGTCTCTGGAACTCTTCGTGGATATTGGCTCAGGCACTTAGGGTTTTCGCGTCGGGGGGAATAAGTAGGCGAAAGGGCGGCAGCTGACGACCCCCGAGGGGCCCACACCACCCTAGGGCGCGCCAGGGGGGGGACCCGCGCCCTAGTGGCGTGTGGGGCCCTGGTGGCTCTCCTCTGCTGCTCCTTTGGTCCTTCAGGTGTGTTCTGGTAAAATAGGGATCCCCGTGAAGTTTCGTCAAATTCCGAGAATATTTCCAGACTAGCTTTTCTGGAATACAAAAACAGCAGAAAACAGGAACTGACACTTCGGCATCTTGTTATAGGTTTGTCCCAAAAAATGTATAAAAGTGATATAAAGTAGATGCAAAACATGTAGCAATTGGTATAAAACATGCATGGAACATCAAAAATTATAGATACGTTTGAGACGTATCAGCATCCCCAAGCTTAGTTCCTGCTCGTCCTCGAGTAGGTAAACGATAAAAACAAAATAATTTTTGAGGTGACATGCTACCATCATAATCTTGATAATATAATATTTCAAGGCACATGTAAATGAATGAAGTGATCCAAGTCAATGGTCTATAATTTGCTACCAAATAGATAATGAGTAAACAATGAATCACACAAGCTAAACGTTTTCATGAATAGTACTTTCGAGACAAGCATCAAAGCATTTTGCATAAGTGTTAACTCATAAAGCAATAGTCTCTAATAAAAGGTATTTAATCAACACAAAGGAAGAATTAAGTTTCAGCATTTGCTTCAACTTTCAACATATTTATCTCATGGATATCGTCAACACAAAGTAGTATAACAAGTCCAATACGTTGCATATAACGCATGTTGTAACAAAGTTGACACTAGTGTTTGATTGTGGAAGACAGAAAGAATAGGAAAACTGACTCAACATAAAAGTAAAAGAAAGGCCCTTCGCAGAGGGAAGCAGGGATTAAGTCATGTGCTAGAGCTTTTAGGTTTTTGAAAGCATATAGAGATTGCATAAAATATTTGATACTCCTCCCAACCTTGCTAACACAAGCCATGGCTAACCGAATCCTCGGGTGCTGATACGTCTCAAACGTATCTATAATTTTTGATGTTCCATGCATGTTTTATATCAATTGCCACATGTTTTATATGCACTTTATATCATATTATGACATTTATTGGACTAACCTATTAACAAGATGCCACAGTGCCAGTTTCTGTTTATTATGTCTGTGCATTGCAGAAAAGGTCCAAAATTAAAAGTGCTCAGAAAAATCTAAAAACATTTCAGAAATTCTAAAACGCCAGAAGACTCCGAGAGCCAGAAGGACAAGTCTGGGGGAGGCCCACAGCCTCCACACGCCCCTGGGCGCGTTTGGGCCTTGGCCGCCCCCAGGGTGGTGTCGCCGCCTCGGTCACCTCCTCGCGATGCCCTTTCGCCTACTTATTCCCCCCGACGCGAAAACCCTAAGTGCCTGGACGATTTCCCCAGAAAAGTTCCAGAACTCCGCCGCCATCCGAAACCCTAATTCGGGGGACAGAAGTCTCTGTTTTGGCACCTTGCCGGGACGGGGAATTGCCCCCGGAGCCATCTCCATCGACTCCACCGCCATCTTCATCGCCATTGCTGCCTCCCATGATGAGGAGGGAGTAGTTCTCCCCCAAGGCCGAGGGCTCTACCGGTAGCTATGTGGTTTATCTCTCTCTCCCATGGTGTGATCTTTATGTGATCATGAGCTTTGTAATCTAGTTGAATCCATAGATGTACTCTTCATTATCTTATATGCTACTCAAGTGGTTTTATTACTGTAATCTCGGAGTCACCTTTGTCCCACGGTGCGAAGTTGACAGTGTGCGCCCCGTGTGTGGCTCTTAGGCTAAAGATAACAGGAATACTTATAATGAGTTATTATTTGCGTTGGATGTCTCTATGAAATTGCGGTGTTTGTCTAGTACTATTTAGGGCGCTCAAGTTGACAGTGTGGGGTTCCTAGATGTGGAATGCGACTTTAAGGTGTGCTGTTATAGCCCTACGCAGTGGACTGGTGTTCGTTATCCAACGAGAGAATAATTCAGAGTAGCATAGTGAAGAGGAAATATCTATGTATTCAATTATATTATTATTGTTGAGAGTGTCCACTAGTGAAAGTATGATCCCTAGGTCTTGTTTCTAAGCATTGAAACACCGTTTACAACTAGTTCTGCTACATGTTTGCTTGCTGCCATTTTTATTTCAGATTGCAATTACTACTTATAATCAGCCATATTACTTGTATTTTAATATCTCTTCGTCGAACTAGTGCACCTATACACCTGACAAGTGTATTGGGTGTGTTGGGGACACAAGAGACTTCTTGTATCTTAATTGCAGGGTTGCTTGAGAGGGATATCTTTGACCTCTACCTCCCTGAGTTCGATAAACCTTGGGTGATTCACTTAAGGGAAACTTGCTGCTGTTCTACAAACCTCTGCACTTGGAGGCCCAACACTGTCTACAAGAATAGAAGCGTGCGTAGACATCAAGCTATTTTTTGGCGCCGTTGCCGGGGAGGTAAGGTAAAAGGTACTCACATCCTTCAGCTACTTAGCTATTTTCTAGCACTGTTGCTGACGTGTGAGTGCTCGAAGGTATTTCCTTTAGATTCTGCAATTATATCTTTTTGTTTCTTGTTTTTATTTCACTAGTTAGGCTTAATGGAAAACAACAACAAAATTAGAGAGCTCTATGAAATTTATCTTGAGTTAGGACATGATGCTTTTGAAGAGAAAATTAAAAAACCTATGGAAAATTATTTGCGTGATGGTAGCAATGTTATATCTATGAATTCTATGAACACCATTATTGCTAACGCTATGCAAAGCTCTAAGCTTGGGAGGTTGAGATTTTTGAAAATCCTTTTGCTACAAATGATTATATATTTGAGACCTCACCTCCGAGTGAAGTTTTTGAAAATCCTTTTGCTACTGATGATTATAATGATTGTGATATTTTCAGTCCACCTACTATTGAGGATATAGTTTATGATGATTATGATATGCCTCCTATATATGATGTTTACAATGATGAATATGATATTTTTAGTCCATCTACTATTGAGGATAAAATTCATTATGATTATTCTATGCCTCCAATTTATGATGATTACAATGATGGATGTGATACTTTTACTCCCACTATTACTAATGAAACTGTTTATGCTTATGTGGAGAGTAATGATACTTATATGCATGTGGATCATGATAAGAATGCTTTATGTGATAGCTATATTGTTGAGTTTATTCATGATGCCACTGAAAATTATTTTGAGAGAGGAAAGTATGTTTATAGAATCTTCATGTTATTAAATTTCCTCTCTTTGTGATGAAACTTTTGAGCTTTCTCTTGTGTTGCTTTTATATGATGGTTTCTTTAAGACCTACTGGTCATTATGAGAGAGGGAGACATGGATCCATACATCACAATAATATTAAGTCTCCTCTCTTTATGTTGAAAGTTTTGATGTTGCACTTGTTTTGCCTTCCTATGCTCGTCACTTTGTGCTTTATTGATTTATTTTATTACAAGGCTCCTATGCATAGGAAGAGTGTTAGATTTAAACATGTTTTATATATGCTTCTTGATGCTCTCTTTTATGTTTCAACTCTCATCGTTATGTGAGCATCATAAAAATCACTATGCCTAGCTAAAAGGCGTTAATGAAAAGCGCTTATGGGAGGCAACCCATTATTTTTATTTTCTGCAATTTTCTATATTGAGTCAAGGAGTTTGTTTACTTCTGTAGCAACTCCTTTGTACCTTTATTTTCTTGCATTGTTGTGCCAAGTAAGGCCTGTAATAGGAAGATGATGCTAAATTTTGATTGCTGCGCAGAAACAGATTTTTGCTGTTCACTGTATGAAATTCCTAAAATCACCAGGTTGTTAATTAAATCTGAAAAAATTTGTGCGTGATCCTCAGATATGTATGCATCTTTCGTTAGTTCAAAGTTTTTCGATCTGAGCGTCGTAAGTGCCTCGAAAAAAATCGTCTTTGCGGACTGTTCTGTTTTAGACAGATTATGCCTTTTTATTTTGCATTCTCTCTTTTACTAGTGTTGAGTGAAATTCTTTTTTGGGTGGAAGAGCTTCACATAACATCAGTGGCAGTAGCTAATGTTTAAAGTAACAAGTCATATTGCGTCTTTATAGAACATGTGAGTTTTTGATTATGCACTAACCCTCTAATGAGATCTACTTTGAGTTTGGTGTGACGGAAGTTTTCAAGGGTCAAGAGAGAAGGATGATATAATAGGATCAAGAAGAGTGAAGAGCTTAAGCTTGGGGAGGCTCCCATGGATCTCCCCAGCATATTTCAAGAAGACTCAAGCCTCTAAGCTTGGGGATGCCCAAGGCATCCCCTTCTTCATCGGCAAAATTATCAGGTCATCTCTAGTGAAACTATATTTTAATTCTTTCACATCATATGTGCTTTTCTTGGAGCGTCTGTGTGCTTTTATTTTCAGTATTGTACTTTTATTTTTACAATACGCTTGATCACAACATTCTTGATTGGGAGAGAGACACGCTCCGCTTTTTCTTTGAATACTCTTGTTCTTCACTTATATCTGTTGAGTATTCAATTTTCGCGCTGTTTAGCTTCTAGCTCTTGGTTTTCATGTACCTCTTGTCAGAGCTATTAGTTCTTTTGTAGAAAGTACTCTCTTGCTTCACTTATATTTGTTTGGAGAGTTGCTTGGTTAATATGTTGGTTCAGAAAATGTTGCGTGTGGTAGTGGTATAATGAAAACTTGCATAATCTTGTAGATCATTGAACTTTGATAACCTGATTCCTTGCAAACGTTTTGAGGTATTAAGTAATAGATGGTAAAGCTTGCTGGTTAATTAAGTTAAAATCATTAGTGGATTATTGTCTTTAAGCTTGCACCGTACTACAAACTCTACTAAAATTGTTGAAGGTGCAGTTGGACTTGATAGCTTTCCATGTCTGAAAAGTGGTTCGTAATAACTAGGTTGTGTGTGAAGGTCGAGGGATCTAACGGGGTACTTGTGCCGCCGTGAACGGCCCTCCTTGGGGTAAATGTTAACCATGCGCTTAATGTTGAACCTGCTAGTTGTTTGCAATAAACTTGTGAGTTCTTTTTAACTAATGTTAAGCTACGGTTTTGGCACTTCCACCATCCAAATTTGCTAGCCTCTTCGGTGATGTGCATTGCCCTTTTCTCACATTGAGAGTTGTGCATACTTCGCCAGTACATCCAAAACCCGTGGAGGACTTCCTCTTGTTCTCCTACACATAAACCCATACATCTTCCTCAAAACAGCCACCATACTACCTACCACAGCATTTCCATAGCTGTTCCGAGATATATTGCCATGCAACTTCCATTTTACATTACATGACTTGTTGTCATTTATCATTTATATATTGCTTTGCATGATTCTATACAGCTGATGTGTGGTTTACCCATGTTACGCTAGATCATTGCACATCCTGCTACACTGGCAGAGGCATACAGTTTTATACATCATGTTTTGTTCATTATGAGTTATTTGTACCAAAAAGTTTGTAATCATATTAGAGTGTTGCCCCTGCTAGAAAAGAGCCATGGAGGTCATCGAAATGTGAAACAGAAAAAAAAAGAATAAAGAAAAGGGGGGCAACACTACTATCCTTTATCAAAGTTGTGCTCATGTTTAGCACTTGCAGTATTCATAGTCATCATTTGTGCTCATGTTTAGCACCTATGCTCCATTTGAGAGAGTTTTCATGCTTTACTAGTATAACTATGTGGGGAATATTACGTTATAGAACTTGGGTTGTATATTCCAATGATGAGCTTCCTCAAAAGTGCTCTAGGTCTTCGTGAGCAACCGAGTTGGATGCACCCCCACTAGTTCCATTGGAGCTCTATGTGCATCCGTTGCATGGCAATCACTACTCCTTGCATAGCTTCGATTATAAACTTCCTCTTGTCTAATGATCACTTATAGCTTTGTGAGACTTTCTTCCATTGGCCTTCCAAACCCCCATTAACGTTCTCTTTGCCATAACATCCTGGTGCCAATACTAAATGCTTACGCTCACCGGTTGAGTAGACCTCGAAACAGCGGATTCATGACGTTCATGTTTACTTTTACTTGACTGGATCCGTTCTCTATGTTATGAAAAATTGCTTGATGCTTGGAATTGAAGGATAGAACTCCTACACTGGATACTTAAAACATCTATAATGAACCTTGTACGGTTTCATGTCTTAAAGGCCGTCATTCATGAAAACTTTTAGCTTGTTTAACTATCTTGCTTTATTATCTCTTATTTAATATCAATTATAGACATTTGTTTTGAATGATTTGATCTCAACTCGCTTGCCATTACATACCTATTAGATCGAGATTATGATGGTAGCATGTGATGCATGTAAAATGCATACATGAACTTTGCACTTTAATTGCTTATATTCCAATCATATTTGCATCATATAAGGGTTATATCAATGTTTTATCATGATTTTGGGAATACTTCATAGTTTTCCCATTTATTTGGAATTAACCCTGCACAGGCAGAAAACCCTAGTTTTGTATTTTAATGTTTCAGGGACCCAAACGTCAACGAAATTACCTGGAAATTTACGGGCGTCAATATTTGGAAGGAAGAAGGACTACGGAAAAAGGAAACAAGCAAACGTAGACCCGAGGGCCAAACGGGCCTGGCCCACGCGGCCAGGTATTGTGGCCGCGTGGGACCCACCCGTTTGGGCCTCGTGGCTCCGTTGCCGTCGATCTTCGCTCCACCGCCTTCGTCTTGACCTAAAAACGCCTATAAAAAAGGTCCCCCGTCGTTCTCTGGAAGGAGCGCCGCAGAAACACAGAAACACCGAAACGGAGATCAGGAGCTGCAGATTGGAGGGGGAAAACTCCGGCGGGGCGCTGCCGGCGTGGTCTCCACCTTCTCCATCGACTTCTCCACCGTCTCCATGATGAAGAGGGAGTAGTCCACCTCTGGACTATGGGCTTGTGGAAGTAACTTATGTATCTCTCCTCTCTTGAGCTTCACTAATTAGTACCGTATGAGCTGCTGAACATGATTACGGTCACCGTTGTAATACCTTTGTGGTAGATCTTTATGAGTTAATATATGTTTGAGATTGCAATTTTTGTTTCAGTTATGAGTATAGATGCATATTATGTACCCCGTTCTTGTTTACTTGTTTTGATCAAGCATGTTTATGAGAGCGTGTGAGGGGGAACGTGTGCATTAGTTGGAGTAACGGGGGGTGGCTAGTGCAGTGAACGTGAGAGAAAGTTCTGCGATCCACTTTGGTATCTTTACCTTACTTTGTTACCTCACTAGGGATAAACTAAAATACCATGCTACCGGGGATGTGGGTGTGACCATTGCCACTACTCCATGACTAGATCTAGCATGTTCTTATTTTCACTTCATGTCATGATACTTATTGCTATACTCTGAGTTATCTTAATTACTGAGGTGTTATGATTTAGTTCGCATCTTGGTGGAGTATAAGAGAGGTTAATAACCAAAAGATCTCTATGTTAGGACGTGATGCCCATATATCTAAGTAACTTGTTATCAAACCCTGTGTTGCAATCTCATATGTTAACTTTGTGTGTTCCATTGTCTACCACTTTATAAAGAGAGAGTGCATTTGTGAAACCATGAACCCCAGTCCATTTTTAATCATAAGAAACACCTTTCCAACACCATATACCAATTTTATATTTTCAGCCATCATTAAATCCGAAAATACAAAAATACTTTTCATCTTGCATACATCATTTAAAAACCCAAAAATATCATTTACCATTGCATCCACCATCATTGCATATTTATTTCCTGTTTGCATTGCATAACTATCCTGATATCATTCTTACACCTAGTGCTTGACAACCACAGGTGAGGTTGAGGACCAAAACATCTAACCTTGTTTTGTAGGTAACCAAAAGAAGGATAAGAAGATAAATCTACCACTTCAGATTCCCCGAGAGTTCGATATTAAACCCTCGAGTCACCCCTCGTGGGGAAAACTGTCTTCCACTATACTATACACTCTGCACTTGGAGTCTCAACCTAAATCCCGTTATTTGTGCAGGCATCAAGACTTGCTCTTCGGGATCATCAAGACATTTTATGGCGCCGTTGCCAGGGAATCGTAGCTGAGAGATTTATCCAAGGGTGTGCATCATCGCATTCATCTCACAACAAAGTCAACGTCACCAACTTGTGCTAACACCTAAGCTTGGGGAGGTTGCACCTACGTGAGCACCATCTTATCCATCTTTACTTACAAAGCAATTTATTTGTTTTGTTAGTGTCATTGCATATCATATCATATTTATTTCAGTTTTGCATAAAAAATCAAAAATACCAAAAAAACTTGCTAAAATGGGAGAAAGAACTAAGCTGTGTGACTACACAAACACTCCTAATGATCAATTTATCACGAGAGCTATTGCCACACCTAAGATAAATGCTGAGAGTTATGAAGTAAGTCCTAGTTTGTTGAACTTGATAACTAGGGAACAATTTGGTGGTAGTGCTATGGAGGATGCCTCTATGCATCTTCATGACTTTGTTGAAATATGTGACATGCAAAAGTTTAAAAATGTGAAAAGTGATATTCTAAAACTGAAGTTATTTCCTTTTTCACTTAGAGGAAAAGCTAAAGAGTGGTTGCATTCCTTGCCATCTGGTAGTATTAATTCTTGGGATGATCTAAAAGAAGCTTTCATTAAGAAATATTATCCCCTGTTAAAATTTTGCAAAATAGAAACAACATCCTTTCTTTTAGGTAAAATGAAAATGAACATGTTGCTATGGCTTGGGATAGGATAAAAATTATGCTTAGAACTTGTCCCTCACATGGAGTTAATGAATGGACCATATTACACTCTTTCTACAATGGTTTAAACTACATGTCTAGAAACATACTTGATTCTGCTGCTGGAGGTGCTTTTATGAGTAAGACTATAGTAGAAGCTAAAAATATATTGGAAAGCATTTTACAAAACTATAGTCAATGGCATACTGATAGGGCACCTAATCCTTCTAAGAAAGTGAACTCTATTGAAGAAACTAATGATTTGTCATCTAAAATGGATACTATTCTTGCTTTGCTTAATAAACCTAGTGTTGAAAATGTTCCTTTGCAAGAACTAGTTGGAAACAATTCTGAAAATATTGATGTCAACTTCATTAGGAACTATGGTAATAATGGGTATGGTAACAACAATTATAACTCTTATAATAAACCCCCATATGTTCCCAACAATCGTCCTTTTGTTCCATATCCTAATGCTAATGATAATAATTGGAAGCCTATGCTATCACGCAATGATAATTCTGAGGCTAACAAAATTCTCATGGAACAAGTTGCTAGTCATAATACTATGATCCAAGAGTTGAGTAAGTCTGTTGCTTCTATTAGTTCTGATATTAAAGGCTTACAACTCCAAGCTGCAGGACTAGACAAAGCTTTGTCTAAACTAGCTGATAATCAAGCCACTTTATTGAGTATGTCTGCAGGAAAACCACAAGCATCACCTGTGGTTGGAATGAATTCTGTTAACATTGCTGAAAATGTTCCTCTCACTTTGGAGGAAACTCTTGATGAATTATTGAACTACCCTGAATATTTGTTGCCACTCATGTCTCAACTTGGTAGTTTAAAAGAAGAAGCTAAAGAAACTGAACATGATGAATCTCTTATGCTGATTGAGTTGGAAAAGAAAGTTGAGAAAGTTAAAATGCTTAATGAAGTCAAGGATCCTTTGCTTGACTTAGAAAATTGTAGCTTGCATGAATTAATATCTATCTTACAAAAATTTGCAAGTGATCCTTCCATCAACACTAACCAAGCAGGTTTTGGTTCTTATATTGCTAATCATGTCTTGAAAGAAAAGATTGCTAGGTACAACCAAGAGGCTATGATACCACCTAAGCTTGGGGATATGTGGATACCTAAGGTACTTGTAACTATTGGAAAAGAGACACACCATGCCATACTTGATCTAGGATCTAGTGTCTCTGTCTTATCTAAAGAACTATATGAAGTGCTTGAATTGAAAAATCTTGAAAATGCTCTATTGAACTAGCACTTGCTGATGACTCTATTAAACATGCTTTGGGAAAAGTAAGTGATGTTATGGTAGAGTTACATATGACTTTTGTGCCTGTGGATTTTCTAATCATGGATATGGGGAATAAAACCTCTAGTCCTATTATTCTTGGAAGACCTTTTCTTCGTACCACAGGTGTCGGGGGAATACTTTCTGGATTAACCCGCGGCCCAGTGCGACTTACTTTACTCGCATGGACAAAGGCCCACTTGGGAGCAAGCCCAATATTGAACCGCCATAAGGGGAAAGATCTAGAAGACATATCCCGGAGGACGTGAAGACCAAGTAGTCTCCGAGTAGGCCTCTGTGGACGTATTCCTTATGGGGGAAGTTTCCTTTTGTAACCTAGCGAGCCTCTGTGTATATAAAGAGGACTCGCAGGACTTAGAGCGGGTCAAGCTATCAAGCCCTAAACCCTAGCTCATACGGCGAGTACCAGATCGGATCGCCTCCATTGTAACACCTCGATTATCATATCAATACCAATCTAGGGTAGGCAGGAAGTAGGTCTTTTACCTCACATTGAGGGGGCCGAACCTGGGTAAATCTGTGTTGATCTTTGTTCCTGCGATCCCAAGCTCGGAGATGCTTGACTCGCGTAATCCCACACCTACGAAGTCATCTATGACACCTGACGTGACAAACCCACGACAGTTGGCGCCCACCGTGGGGCCTGCGGTCAAAAGCGTCACGTTCCGCGCAGGATCGAAATCAGGCTTCAAGGACATCGCCATCGGCCAAGTTGAAGACATCAATGGGGTCCCCTTCATCGACGACTCAGAGTGGGGACCCGAGGCAGATCGCATCGAGTTTGGATACATTTCCCATCGGATCAGTAAAAGTTTTCGTCGGATCCGTCAGTCGCAGATCTATGGATGCGACTCAAGGAAGCGAATCGGTGAAGGAACTGCGGCCGGTCAGGGTCCGCGTGTTGGAGGAGCTACAACAAGCTACGGCAAGACTGCCCATCCCCGTCCCGTCAAGACCTGTTTGGGGATCTCTACCAAATCAGGAAGGAGACCTCAAGATTGAAGAGATTGAAGCTATCAGGACGGAACTCTGTGAAGAGGCACAAAGACTCGCGGCTGAGCGCGAAAAACTCCAAGAAGAAGGTCGACGACTCCGTCGCTGCCAGCCGAAGCACCAGGCGGTGCGAACCAAGACGACATCTGAGCGCAAGAAACTCCAAGAAGAAGAGTGGCGACTCCGTCGTTGGCAGCAAAAACATCAGATCAAGATGGACAGAGGAGAGATGAAATCACAGTTCCACGGCGACCCAGAGAGCAACGTGCACGCCGCGATAGGGATATTGTCAAAGATAGCACCGGTTGGAGACACGCGAGCTGATAAGGAAGCTCGCTATGCGATCGACCTACTGCAAACCGCTGCTTTACAACAAGCAAATATGTATGGAGTCACGCCCAATGAGCCGCAAAACGAGGTATCATGGGGAGGAGAAAAGTGCAGCGTCGAAGAAGTGGTCAACCAGTTAGCAGGTTTGCAGGTATCATTGGAAAAAGAAAAGAAGATAGAAGGCGAGTCGCGGACGTCCGGAGCGACTCAGCCATCCCAGATTGAAACTGATTCAGATGAAGATTCAGCGCCAGTAAACTCCTATTCATTATTGAAAGGACCAGCATGTTTTGGAGAGGAAATACGGCTCACTCGTTTCCCCCCGAACTTCGACGAGTCGCAGCGAGTCACCACCTATCGCAGTGACCAAGACCCTGCCTTATGGATAGGATTACGAGGCAAGCATAACAGGGGCTGATGTGACTCAAGAAGTACGTGCGAAATACTTCCACTTGGCAATACAGGGAGAAGCTAGGGATTGGCTGTTAAGGCTGCCATCAAAATCAATAAGCACATGGGAAGACTTGAAGGACAAGTTCATCCGCAGATTCCAAACAGAAGATATGAAAAACCTTAGACAATGCATTCAAAAAGAGGACGAATCAAGCGGCGACTGGATCAAGAGAATCGCGGAGATCCTTGGCTCCGCCAAAAACTTAACAGTACAAGCTGCAATACAAGCTATGAGAAAGAACTGTAGATTTGAGCCGTTGGTGCACAAATTAAGTCGCGCTGAGCACAAGATTGATAGTTTCGACCAGCTTTTGGCAAGCTGACAAGTACGCAAAGACAGATAAAGGGACAGGCGGCTTATCACAGAACCCAACAGGGAAATTACAAGTCGCGAAGATTGAACATCGCACACACCAGATGCAGGAGAGCAAGGAGTGATAAGGCCTTACTCCCTAATAACTGCAAGGGGATCTTCGACGTGCCTTGCGACTTACATCGCAGGAGAGATGGCAGGCCAGCGGGTCACACAAAGGCGCAATGTCATTATTACCGGAGGTGGAAAGAAGGCGACACGCCAGACACGGCTCGCAGCGGATCGATGCAGCACAAGAATAAATCTAGCTCTCGTCAAGGCCTGACGTTTTACCTAGAAGAAACATAGGACAGTTTCATACAGTGGAAGTACAAACAACGGATGGAAGCCGGAAGAGCGGTCAGATTTCAACGCCGAAAGGTATCGTCGCTGGACAGAGCAATCGGTTATTTGGAGTCGCGGCGATCACCCCCCAGAAGTAAGAGATCCAGGACAGCCAGCTCTTGTGGTCACGCCTGAAGTCGCGGGATACAAGTTAAGTAAGGTCCTAATGGACGGAGGAGGAAGAGTAAACATCCTATATCAAGACACGCTCCGAAGAATGAATATACCCGAGACAAGGCTGCGACCATCCAGGAAAGAAATTCAAGGCATAATCCCAGGAGCTGTTACGCGACCAATCGGAAAGATAACACTTGAAGTTAGCTTTGGAACAGAGCGGAACTTCCGCACAGAGCTCCTAGACTTTGAGGTTGTAGCAGTCAAAAGCTCATATCATGCGATCTTTGGAAGAGAAGCCTATGTCAAATTTACCGCTCGCCCCTGCTACGTCTACCTACAGTTAAAGATACCAGGACCAAACGGTGTTATTACAATATATGGAGACAGACAGAGAGCGTTAGAATGCGAGAACGCAGGCTCAGTACTCGCAGAAGAAGCTTGTATCGCCAACTCTTCACATGGGTATCAGTCGCAGATCGGTAATCGCAGCTCAAAACGAGTCGCGTTGGAGGTACCGCGGAAGCGGCCAACAGGATGCAGCCACCGGATGGTAAATACCCACCGAGAAGTCGCGCATCAGCAAGATAATGCCCCAGAGGTCGCCTTGATACAAAAAGAAGACAAGAAATGGCGCATGTGCATAGACCCAGCCTCGATCAACAACCCCAGCCAAAGGGGCTCAGTTATCGTGAGACCTTACAAAGCAAACTCAACTCAACATAAGTCGCAGCTCAGTGCGGCTAATCGCCTAACAAAGTTGCTCTCTGCTTCAACATGAGACATACATCGGAGCTATCATGCTCGACCCGAGTCGCTTTTAGCGACTCAAAATTGAACCAATCAGGTGTTCAACCCACTCCGTTAGGAGTATTAATTCGCAACTAAGTGCGATGAGTATCAAGTATGCATGGCCTGCGGGGAATAGAAAACCCGCATTAAAGGGCCTGCATCATCCTGTAACACCCTGTAAAACATCGAGTGATTATGAAATAAAGCCGGCACCCTTGACATTCAAGGGTTTGTCGTTTCGCCTCAACTATCATTGAGTCGCTGAGTCTTTTGAATTTCATATATCACTGACCCTTGAGGGCTCCTTACGAGCATCGCGAGTACCAATCGCACCTCAAATTTTGCCAAACTAGTGGCAATCCTTAAGCTAGAAGCGTCTTGCATTATGCGGCCAAAGTACTGGGGTGTGGCGTCAATCGAGCTTGATTGCCTATCATGGCCGCTCTCGACCCTGAACACACATGTTCCTAGGAAATACTGAGCCGCGCGAGCGTCTACTTAATGGAATTATCAAAAAAGAACCTGCTTATAGGTCACAAAATACTGTTTATAATACATGAATGTCTTACAGACTAACGGGCATGTCCCACATTATTTATTTTTCCTCTTCCGAGCTACAGGAGTGGGAATTGGCGCGGCTTGTCTCGCAGTTGCAGTCGCAGGTGTCCTAATAATCAGGGCGCCGCCAGACGAGGCAGAAGGGCCACCAGATACTGTTGCTGGAGTGGCAGCCCGAGATGACTCAGCTCCTGAGGACTTTTCCTTTGACACCTTGCTCCCATCAAGATTGAATTTATCGAGATAAGTGCCCAAGTCTAAGTTATCAACAAATTTTGTGGCATATCCGCGCATCCCTTTCCAGATATCGAAGTACTCGCTTATTGGCAGTTCAGTATCATCCGCGCTCATCGCCAGGCCGTGGCGAGCAACCTTGCCAACATCTATCTCTGGATAATATGCTCGAAGCAATGTCAAGACATGCGCGGCTCCGGCGCGAGCAGAGGATCGTTTCCAATCAGAGACATAATGCGGAGCCTTGAGCAGTTTATTTATCCAATACTCGCAAGATGTTGGGCCATCAGTCGCAGGAGAGATTACCGTCATAACTTCCTTGGTAACCTTTAAGAAGCGCTGGCTGAAGTCAGACAGATATACCAGTTGATCCTTCAAGTTGGAGCGGGACACTGGGGCCTCAGGTCCTATGTCAAAGAAAGAAAAGGCAAGAAACAAGTCAGAGACTAACGTTGGTTACCCAAAATATGTATGATTAAAGGAATAAAAGACAACCAGCAAGCTGCAGGACGGCTGATTTGACCATGGAGCCAAAACCCTCAAAGGCTTTGAGCAGCGAGTTATATTTTTCATCTCGCGCGGCGAGTTCCTTTGCGTGGTCTCCCTTCAGGCGATCAATCAATTCAGATTTAAGAGTCAGCCCTTCTCGCAAAGATCTAATGACTTTCTTTCTCCATGAGTCGCTGCTGCATATCGGCTTCAAGTTCTTTAAATTGCTCTTCACAGGAGTCGAGTTGACCTTTGAGAGATTTTATTTCCTGATCTTGGTCCCTAATGACCTCATTATGCTGCTCCAGGCAGACTGCATCATTTCAGGATGGTCTATGGAAATGCCTTTACCCTTTATTGAGCCAGAAGCATCAAGCAAGGACAGTTCAAGCTGAAAATAAACAGAGCAAAAGGCATGGGTAAACTATCCAGGAACTTGGGGGCTCGAGATTTGGAACCAGGAAAAGAATCAACACCTAGTGCGATGGCACAAGGTTTTGATCCTTGGGGGCTACGGTATATGTACCTGGCGACTTGAAGAAAATTGTTCAACTAAGCCGCGCAGCAGAGCAGCATGCTTATCTCCAGCAGCAATTATGGCATCTGCAATTGACTTGGAACTATTTCCTGGAGCTGGAATTCTACCTTCAGTGGATACCCTACTGCTAGCGCTAAGTTGACGAGGGAATATCTCCCCGGCAACAGCACCAGAAACTCTGCTTGTACGTCACACGTCAGTTGGGAACCCAAGAGGAAGGTATGATGAGTGCAGCGGCAAGTTTTCCCTCAGTATGAAACCAAGGTTTAATCGAACCAGTAGGAAAACGAGGTTTGCTTCGAAGGTGTTGGTGAAGGAGTGTAGTGCGGCGCAACACCAGGGATTCCGGTGCCAACGTGAAACCTGCACAACACAATCAAATTACTTTGCCCCAACTTAACAGTGAGGTTGTCAATCTCACCGGCTTGCTGAAAACAAAGGGTTAAACGTATCGTATGGAAAATGATGTTTGTTTGCATAAAACAGTAGAGAACAATGATTGCAGTAGATTGTATTTCAGATGTAAAAGAATGGACCGGGGTCCACAGTTCACTAGTGGTGTCTCTCCAATAAGATAACTAACATGCTGGGTAAACAAATTATAGCTGGGCAATTGACAATTGATAAGTGCATATAACATGCATGTGCGAGCTGTGGTGTCTACTATGAGATTCATTTGGGCATTACGACAAAGTACATAGACCGCTATCCAGCATGCATCTATGCCTAAATAGTCCACTTTCCGGTTAACATCCGTACCCCTTCCAGTATTAAGTTGCAAGCAACAGACAATTGCATTAAGTAATGTGCGTAATGTAAACAATACATTCATCCTTGAATAAAGCATTGCTGTTTTACCCTAGTGGCAACAAAACATCTACAACCTTAGAACTTGCTGTCACTATCCCAGGTTAAATAGAGGTTGAACCCAACTATCATGCATAAATACCCCCTCTTGGAGTTACAAGTATTCACTTGGCCAAGGCTTCAACAAGTAACGGAGAGCATGCAAGATCACAAATGACATAGACATGATAATATAATATTCA
Organism: Poa pratensis; assembly: GCA_947311845.1. Taxonomy (NCBI): domain Eukaryota; kingdom Viridiplantae; phylum Streptophyta; class Magnoliopsida; order Poales; family Poaceae; genus Poa; species Poa pratensis. The sequence continues at coordinate 143,821,918 of CAMZMU010000074.1, forward strand.
GCTCCACATAGGTATCAATATAAGTCAGATCCCAGCAAACACAACATGTAGCATTACAATAAGATGATCTTGATCATGATAGGCAGCTCACAAGATCTAAACATGATGGCACAAGTGGAGAAGACAACCATCTAGCTACTGCTATGGACCCATAGTCCAAGGATGAACTACTCACGCATCACTCCGGAGGCGGGCATGGCGATGTAGAGCCCTCCGGTGATGATTCCCCTCTCTGGCAGGGTGCCGGGAAGAGCTTCATAAACCCCCCGAGTTAGGGTTGACGACGGCGGCGGCAGTGAATATGTTCTGGATGAAAGGCTCGGTGTTTTAGGGTTTTCACATCTCGGGGAATAAATAGGCGAAGGGGCGATGTCGGCGGACCCCCGAGGGGCCCAAACCACAGGCAGGCGCGGCTGGCCCCACTGCCGCGCCGCCAGGTGGTTTGGCCACCTCGTGGCTCTCCTTCGTCTCTCCTTCGGACTCCGTGTACATGTTGGAAAAATAGGGACTTGGCCTTTTGTTTCGTGCAATTCCGAGAATATTTCCAGAAGTAACTTTCTGAAACCAAAAACAGCAGAAAACAGGGAACTGGCACTTTGGCATCTTGTTAATAGGTTAGTCCCAGAAAATGCATAAAAGTGATACGAAGTGTATATAAAACATGCAGCAAATGGTATAATATAAGCATGGAACAGCAGAAATTATGGATACGTTGGAGACGTATCACCTACCAACAGCAGGACTTGCGGATGGAGCTGTGACTGGAGTCGCGGCAGGAGCCGCATCTGCAATACCTTCCTCCAGGGAGGGCCTTGGATGAGTCGCATCAATACTGTTTCCCACATTTTCATCAGCAGCATCCTCCTCGTTCATAGCTGGCTGAGAAGAAGTGGGATGAGAATTAGGCTTGGTATCCCCTTCAGGCATGGCCCTGCAAAACATTGATGGGTTAATAAGTTGACCTAGCAGAACCGCAACATTGAAAAGAAGGCGAACCATACCCAGAGGCGACACGGATACTCTTCATCAGGCAACCAGAGGAAGGAGAAGATAAACCTTGCAAATCTGAACCTACAGAGTACGAAAAGAAGTGGTGATCAGCAATTCTTTGTCAAAAATACGCAAGCACAAAATGAAAAGGAGAGAGTCGCAAACAATTACCCGAGCTTGTTGAGAGGCAGTCCTTTGCAACAGCCTCGGAAGAGAAAGTAGCCTTGTTGGAATCAGCAAGTTTTAAAGATTTAGCAGTTCTTGTTTCTACCAATAGCGTCAAGGCTTTGCGGCGTTTCTCAGGCTGCGAGGGGTCTTCTGAGCTCTTGCATAAAATACGTTTCGAGAACCTGCGAGGCACCTCAGGAAGTTCCAAGAAAGGTGTATTTGGAGTCGAGGACAGAAGAGCGTCGGCCATTTGTTGTTCCTCTTCAGAAGCGCTACCCTCGTGCATAACTGTATCTTCGCCAAAGGCTGCTGCTTGCCTTGACGACTCAGCCGCGGTTCCTTGGTTCAAGTCGACGTCCTCTGAAGGAAGAACCCAGAAATAGGGATCGATCTGAAAAGGAGCTCAGGTCAGAAATAATCAATTTTGGGAAAGGAATTTTCGAGGAAACAGGTGACAAGTAAACATTACCACAAAAGGCTTGTGCTCAGCCCAGAAGGGAGCAAGTCCGACGTTGTCATACGAGTCAATATCCTCGTCCGTCACTCGGCGAATGAAATTTATCCACTCCCCTTTGTCCCAATCTTCAGGGCAAGTGCGATCGACGTCATTTGCATGACAAGTGAAATCCACCATGAGCCGCGAGCGGCGACTCACAGGCTGAACTCGCCATTTAGTCCAGCAAGATATGAGATCTAATCCAGTGAGACCATGGAGTGTCAGCGCTCTCACCTTGTCTAGAAGGGATTCGATAAAGGGCGACGAAGAAGGATCAGGTTTAGAAGACAGAGCATCGGTAGCCTCGAAGGGAAGAGGGGACCAAAGAGGAAGAGGAATTTCACCCTCCGGAGAAGTGTTTTTACAATAGAAGAATGTCCTTTGCCACTCCTTGATTTTCTTGGCAAGAGTTAGTTTTGGGAAGATACTACCCCCACGGCGTTGGAAGGAAATGGCGCCGCATTGGAGAAAAGGACCATCTGTGGTTTCCCTTTGACTATTGCAATTGAAAAGAGCAAGCCAGAAATCTATTGAAGGCGGGATACCCAGATTATCTTCGCAGAGGACGTGGAAGTTGCTCACCTGCAACATCGAATTAGTGCCAATATCATGGAAGCGGAGACCCAACCGCTGCATCAAGGAGCGAAAGAAGAGAGAGCCCGGGGGCTTGAACCGCGCTCAACATGCTCCGTGAATATCACTACTTCTCCTGGTTGAGGGTTGGGAATTATCTCCTCACCAGCCGCCCGCCATTCGCATTGATCTTTTGGCGGAAGAAGGCCCCGTGCAGATAGGGATTCCAGGAAATCTTCGTCGACCCACGAGCCTTCCCAGTTGGACTTGCGGCGAGACATTTTTCTCAGATTTATGGAGATCTCCACCGAAGGATTGTGAGTACGAGAAGCGAGATTGGAGGCGGCGGAAAGGAGCAGTAGATGCGTAATGCAGGACTTGATGCAGAACGCTGGGAAAAAACGATGAACCAAGATAAATAGCCCAGATGCGGAAGATGTTTAGATCTGAAAATCAACCGTCAAGGTAGGATAAGTCGCGTTCTTGAGCCGCCAAGAAGAATTATAAGTCGCAGATTGGAAATAAGAAAATTGGAGTTCAGCTGGGATAATTCACGTGCGCGGCTCAGGGGTTTGTTAAGACGTAGGAGCCTTCACTCGAAATCCAAGCTAAACTTGGGGGCTAATGTCGGGGGAATACTTTCTGGATTAACCCGCGGCCCAGTGCGACTTACTTTACTCGCATGGACAAAGGCCCACTTGGGAGCAAGCCCAATATTGAACCGCCATAAGGGGAAAGATCTAGAAGACATATCCCGGAGGACGTGAAGACCAAGTAGTCTCCGAGTAGGCCTCTGTGGACGTATTCCTTATGGGGGAAGTTTCCTTTTGTAACCTAGCGAGCCTCTGTGTATATAAAGAGGACTCGCAGGACTTAGAGCGGGTCAAGCTATCAAGCCCTAAACCCTAGCTCATACGGCGAGTACCAGATCGGATCGCCTCCATTGTAACACCTCGATTATCATATCAATACCAATCTAGGGTAGGCAGGAAGTAGGTCTTTTACCTCACATTGAGGGGGCCGAACCTGGGTAAATCTATGTTGATCTTTGTTCCTGCGATTCCAAGCTCGGAGATGCTTGACTCGCGTAATCCCACACCTACGAAGTCATCTATGACACCTGACGTGACAAACCCACGACAACAGGTGCTATCATTGATTCAAAAGAAGGGAATGTAAAGTTTCAGTTTCCACACAAGAAGTGTATGGAACACTTTCCAAGGAAGAGGGAACCATCAAAGTTCAAGCTCTCTCATGAGCTTCATCTTCAATAAACAACAAGTAAGAAGCCTAGCTATATGGCTATAAAGAAAGCGCTTTGCGGGAGGCAACCCGGTTATTTTTATGTGTGAATTTTCTTTGTGTCCTCTTGCTGTAACAAGAGATTTTGTGTCTAGTTAGGTTCTGGAGTTTCTAATAAAGTGCCAAGTTTTACCCATTTTGGTTTGAAAAAGTTGCTTATTGAGTTCGGAGATTTTATTCCTACATGAATCAGTGCACGGTATGATTTTTAATTCTTATTCGGTAACTCCGAATGAGCTCATATTTGAACTGTAGTTGCAACTTTTCATTCTCTATATGCATGAATTTTTTCTGAATTTTTCGAGAAAGTTTGGTAGGGTAGAAAAATACGTTTTGCTGCTGCTGTTTTTCTGGACAGATTCTGTCCCATTTTGTTTGATGCATGCTTTGAGCTTTTAAGTTGAATCTTTTTGATCCAATTGAGTTTATGAGTAGGCATACAACATTATATACTTTCTGGACATTCATATGAATTTTTTTTCAAGGATTATATGCAGCAAGGAACCTATTTGTTTATCACTATTAATGCACCCCACAGAAAAGAGATGGGAGAAACGGTGTTTGAAGTTTTTTCACAGGGATTGGAGGAGATGCACCAAGAGCTATCCAAGGATGGTGAAGACCATAAGCTTGGGGATGTGAAGACAACCCCGCTGGACCTACACACTCTCGGTTTGCACACGTCCAACTTCTGTTTTTCGATCGAAACACTTTATCGCATAAACTTGGAGCGTCGTTTTTGTTTTTGTTTGAGTCTTGAGAGACCACCACACTATCAATTATATATGAGAGAGCTACTGGAAATATGGGTTGAAATATGTTGGATGCTTTTATAAGATTGGGAAAAGGGATGTTTGATTTGATTTTTAATGATACCTATAGTTGCATGATTCATGAGCTTGTTTATGAGTAATAGTTTGCAAATTCTTTTTGTAGAGCTATCACTTATTCATGTTTTGGTTCTGATTGTTATTTTACTTGGTTTAACATAGATTAGTTAGTTCTATGGACACTCATGCATGCATCTAGATGGTCAACTTTCTCCCTTTTGCTAGCCCAAAAACTCCAACAAGCAAAAACTTGTTTCCAACATCTTCAACCAAAGTTATTCCAGTGAGTCCACCATATCTACCTATTGGCTTTATGCTATTCCGAGTATGTTCATCATGATATTTGTGTTATCTATACCTCTGAATGAAAATGTTTATGTTATTGATTGCCATGAGAAAAATTGGTTATATAGCTCTCACGAACTTGATGCACATTTTACTATCATTGCAATAAATAAAACATGGCCCATTGTGATTAAGATTATGATGCTAGTGGCTTGATAACTGTTCGAGGTTGGGAGTTAGCCCATATGTGCTGTCACATGCAAAGCTTTCAACATGCTCCTTCATCTCATTTAGTTGATATCATGTACTTTTGTCTATGGATGCCTATCATGGTGAAATGAGGTGGAAATGAAGTAGTTCAAATGAGTTAGTATAAATGGTTAGAGAGATGCCTGGGCCGCTAATCTAAGCCATGCATCATTCATGGTGGAAATTTACTTACATACTATGGTGAACCTTCTGTGATACACCTTGCAATAAAAAACTATTCCAAATGGTAAATAAAAAGGGTGTTGAGATTGTTCATTTTGTTTGTTTGTCTTGTAATTTTGATATGGGCTCGTTCCATATCCTGGGACAAGAGGTACCCCAGTTGACGCTCTTAATGATACTATTATTACTTACAATGATAGATAACTTGAACTTGCTTTGTTTCCTAAGTTGAGTAATCATGGTGTAGGTACTTGTATTCAAGGGGCATGAGACATCCAACCTTTACTTTGTCAAGCACACTACTCATATTTGCTTTCACTTTAACCTTAATCATTCAAGATGCTATGATAGGGGCAATGAGAGCTTGACACCAATGAATACCTTATTGCAATCATTAACTTAAGTAGAAGAGTTTGGAAGTTGGATGAAACATATGCATGCTTTACCTCTACTCACATATACATCTTTCCAAAGTGTACACCTATCATATTCAGATATTCATCTACACTCTATGACCATTGTAGTATGTTCTACTTATCATTATGCATACATGTGTTCCATATTACTTGCTACTATGTTACACTTTGTGAACTATTGCTAGCTCTAAGTTGACGAGGGAATATCTCCCCGGCAACAGTGCCAGAAACTCTGCTTGTACGTCACACGTCAGTTGGGAACCCCAAGAGGAAGGTATGATGAGTGCAGCGGCAAGTTTTCCCTCAGTATGAAACCAAGGTTTAATCGAACCAGTAGGAAAACGAGGTTTGCTTCGAAGGTGTTGGTGAAGGAGTGTAGTGCGGCGCAACACCAGGGATTCCGGTGCCAACGTGGAACCTGCACAACACAATCAAATTACTTTGCCCCAACTTAACAGTGAGGTTGTCAATCTCACCGGCTTGCTGAAAACAAAGGGTTAAACGTATCGTATGGAAAATGATGTTTGTTTGCATAAAACAGTAGAGAACAATGATTGCAGTAGATTGTATTTCAGATGTAAAAGAATGGACCGGGGTCCACAGTTCACTAGTGGTGTCTCTCCAATAAGATAACTAACATGCTGGGTAAACAAATTACAGTTGGGCAATTGACAATTGATAAGTGCATATAACATGCATGTGTGAGCTGTGGTGTCTACTATGAGATTCATTTGGGCATTACGACAAAGTACATAGACCGCTATCCAGCATGCATCTATGCCTAAATAGTCCACTTTCCGGTTAACATCCGTACCCCTTCCAGTATTAAGTTGCAAGCAACAGACAATTGCATTAAGTAATGTGCGTAATGTAAACAATACATTCATCCTTGAATAAAGCATTGTTGTTTTATCCCTAGTGGCAACAACACATCTACAACCTTAGAACTTGCTGTCACTATCCCAGGTTAAATAGAGGTTGAACCCAACTATCATGCATAAATACCCCCTCTTGGAGTTACAAGTATTCACGTGGCCAAGGCTTCAACAAGTAACGGAGAGCATGCAAGATCACAAATGACATAGACATGATAATATAATATTCAGCTCCACATAGGTATCAATATAAGTCAGATCCCAGCAAACACAACATGTAGCATTACAATAAGATGATCTTGATCATGATAGGCAGCTCACAAGATCTAAACATGATGGCACAAGTGGAGAAGACAACCATCTAGCTACTGCTATGGACCCATAGTCCAAGGATGAACTACTCACGCATCACTCCGGAGGCGGGCATGGCGATGTAGAGCCCTCCGGTGATGATTCCCCTCTCCGGCAGGGTGCCGGGAATAGCTTCAGGAACCCCCGAGTTAGGGTTGACGACGGCGGCGGCAACGAATATGTTCTGGATGAAAGGCTCGGTCCTTTAGGGTTTTCGCGTCTCGGGGAATAAATAGGCGAAGGGGCGATGTCGGCGGACCCCCGAGGGGCCCAAACCACACCTTTTGTTTCGTGCAATTCAGAGAATATTTCCAGAAGTAACTTTCTGAAACCAAAAACAGCAGAAAAGAGGGAACTGGCACTGTGGCATCTTGTTAATAGGTTAGTCTCAGAAAATGCATAAAAGTGATACGAAGTGTATATAAAACATGCAGCAAATGGTATAATATAAGCATGGAACAGCAGAAATTATGGATACGTTGGAGACGTATCAAGCATCCCCAAGCTTAGTTCTACTCGTCCTCGAGTAGGTAAAACGATAACAACAAATAATTTCTGAGGAGACATGCTTTCACACAATCTTGATCAATATATTGCAAGGCTCATGTCATGAATGAAGTGACTCAAAGCAATGGTCTATAGTTTGCTAACAAATAGATAAAGAGTAAACAATGAATCATATAAGCAAAAACTTTTCATGAATAGTACTTTCAAGACAAGCATCAAAAAGTTTTGCATAAGAGGTAACTCATAAAGCAATAGATTCAAAGTAAAAGGCATTGAAGCAACACAAAGGATGATTAAGTTTCAGCAATTGCTTTCAACTTGTAACATGTATATCTCATGGATAGTTGTCAACATAAAGCAATATAACAAGTGCAATAAGTAAACATGTAAGAATCAATGCACACAAAGTTGACACAAGTGTTTGCTTCTAAGATAGAAAGGAGTAGGTAAACTGACTCAACATAAAGTAAAAGATAGGCCCTTCGCAGAGGGAAGCAGGGATTAAATCATGTGCTAGAGCTTTTTAAGTTTTCGAAAGCATATAGAGAGCACAAAATAAGTATTTGAGAGGTGTTTGTTGTTGTCAACGAATGGTAGTGGGCACTCTAACCCCCTTGTCAACCAGACTTTCAAGAGCGGCTCCCATGAAGGACGTTATCTCTACCAGCAAGGTAGATCATCCCTCTTCTCTTTTGTTTACACATGTATTTTAGTTTCTTTATAGATGACACTCCTCCCAACCTTTTGCTTACACAAGCCATGGCTAACCGAATCCTCGGGTGCCTTCCAACATTCACATACCATGGAGGAGTGTCTATTTGCAAATTAAGTTGCTTACTGATAAATCAGGGCAAAACATGTGAAGAGAATTATTAATGAAAGTTGTAATTAATTGGGGCTGGGCACCCCGTTGCCAGCTCTTTTTGCAAATTATTGGATAAGCGGATGTATATGCCACTAGTCCAGGTGAAAGTCTGTCAGTAAATGACAAGATTGAAAGATAAAACACCACATACTTCCTCATGAGCTATAAAACATTGACACAAATAAGGAGTAATAAAGTTTTGAATAGTTTAAAGGTAGCACATGAAATATTTACTTGGAATGGCAGGAAATACCACATAGTAGGTAGGTATGGTGGACACAAATGGCATGGGTTTTGGCTCAAGTTTTGGATGCACGAGAAGCATTCCCTCTCAGTACAGAGTTTAGGCTAGCAAGGTTGTTTGAAGCAAACACAAGTATAAACCGGTACAGCAAGAATCACATAAAAACATATTGCAAGTATTATAAGACTCTACACTGTCTTCCTTGTTGCTCAAACATTTTACCAGAAAATATCTAGACCTTAGAGAGAACAAATATGCATCCCAAGTCTCAACAAGCTCTACGGTAGTTCTCCACTACTAGGCTTTAACTACATGATGCAAGAGCTTAAACATGATCTACTTGAGAGCTCAAAACAATTGCAAAGTATCAAATCGAAACAAGACAATGATCTACAAGAATGCATATGTCTTTTCCAATACCAACTACTACATGTAGCATTTTCTTTCTTCCAAACAAACACCAATCAATTTATTTAAACATAAACTCTCCAAATGATATATAATGCAGCAAGAGAGTATTTATAAACAAGTGCTAACAGCTCGAAGAGATGCATGAAAAACAGGAGCTAAAAGCACTGCAGTAGCTAGTTAAGAATACTCAACAAATATAAGTGAAGAACATGAGTATTCACATGAAAAAGCGGAGCGTGTCTCTCTCCCACACAAGGATTGCTAGGATCCGAATTTATTCAAACAAAAACAAAAATAAAAACACACAGACGCTCCAAGTAAAGCGCATAAGATGTGAAAGAATTAAAATATAGTTTCACTAGAGATGACCTGATAAGTTTGTTGATGAAGAAGGGGATGCCTTGGGCATCCCCAAGCTTAGACGCTTGAGTCTCTCTGAATATGGTTGGGATGAACCACGGGGGCATCCCCAAGCTTAGGCTTTTCACTCTTCTTGATCACATAATATCACCCTTCTCGCTTGATCCTTGAAAACTTCCTTCACACCAAACTCAAGACAGTTCTCATTAGAGGGTTAGTGCATAATCAAAAATTCTCATATTCTGTAATGATACAATCAATCCCAAAGCTTCTGGACATTAGCTACAGCCACCAATGCTTTGTGGAGCAAAGAAATCCACACAAACACAGTAAAAGAGCGAATGCAAAACAAAAGGCAGAATCTGTCAAAAACAGAACAGTCTGGAATGACGAATTTTTTCGAGGCACTTAAGTTGCTCAGATGGATCTGGCCTAAAATAATGAAAGTTGCGTACATATCTCAGGAATATGCGTGATTTTTTCAGAATTTTTGAATTTTCTACAGGGAGATAAGCTCAAATCGTGACAGCTAAAAATCTGTCACTGCGCAGAAATCCAAATCTAGCATCAACTTTCAATAAAAGGCTTTACTTGGCACAACAATGCAATAAAATAAAGATACAAAGGAGTTGCTACAGAAGTAACAAGCACCTTGACTCAAAACAAAAAGAAAAGCAAAAATAACAGAAAATAAAAACAATGGGTTGTCTCCCATAAGCGCTTTTCTTTAAAGCCTTTTAGCTAGGCATAGTGATTTTTATGATGCCCACATAAAGATGAGAGTTGAAACATAAAAGAGAGCATCAAGAAGAATATATAAAACATGTTTAAATCTAACACTCTTTCTATGCATAGGAGTCTTGTAAGAAAACAAGTCAATGAAGAACAAAGTGACTAGCATAGAAATGCAAAACAAGTGTAACTTCAAAAATTTCAACATAAAGAGAGAAGACTTAATATTATTGTGATATATGAAATCGTGTCTCCCTCTCTCATAAGGACCAGTAGGTCTTAAAGTACCCAGCAAATAAAAGCAAATCAAGAGAAAGCTCAAAACATTCATCATAAAGAGAAGAAATTTAGTAACATGAAGATTTCTATAACCATACTTTCCTCTCTCAAAATAATTTTCAGCGGCATCATGAATAAACTCAACAATATAGCTATCACATAAAGCATTCTTATCATGATCCACATGCATATAAGTATCATTACTCTCCACATAAGCATAATCATTTCATTAGTAATAGTGAGAGTAAAAGTATCACATCCATCATTGCAATCATCAAAATTGGAGGCATAGAATAATCATAATGAATTTTATCCTCAATAGTAGATGGACTGAAAATATCATATTCATCATTGTAAACATCATATATAGGAGGCATATCATAATCAACATAAACTATATCCTCAATAGTAGGTGGACTGAAAATATCACAATGATTATAATTATCATATATTGGAGGCAAAGTATCATCAAAGCAAATTTCCTCCTTAAAGCTTGGGGGACTAAAAATATCATATTCATCACAACTAGCTTCCCCAAGCTTAGACTTTTCCATAGCATTGGCAATAATGGTGTTCAAAGAATTTATAGTAATACCATTGCTACCATCATGCAAACAAGCCTCCATAGGTTTTTTAATTTTCTCTTCAAAAGCATCATGTCCTAATTCAATATAAAGTTCATAAAGATCTCTAATTTTTTTGTTGTTTTCCATTAAGCCTAACTAGTGAAAATAAAAACAAGAAACAAAAAAGATAAAATTGCAGAATCTAAAGGAAATAACTTTGAGCACTCACACACTAGCAACAAAACTAGAAAATAGCTTAGTATCCAGAGGATGTGAATACCTTTTACCTTACCTCCCCGGCAACGGCGCCAGAAAACGTGTTGCTAGCTCTAAGTTGACGAGGGAATATCTCCCCGGCAACAGTGCCAGAAACTCTGCTTGTACGTCACACGTCAGTTGGGAACCCCAAGAGGAAGGTATGATGAGTGCAGCGGCAAGTTTTCCCTCAGTATGAAACCAAGGTTTAATCGAACCAGTAGGAAAACGAGGTTTGCTTCGAAGGTGTTGGTGAATGAGTGTAGTGCGGCGCAACACCAGGGATTCCGGTGCCAACGTGGAACCAGCACAACACAATCAAATTACTTTGCCCCAACTTAACAGTGAGGTTGTCAATCTCACCGGCTTGCTGAAAACAAAGGGTTAAATGTATCTTATGGAAAATGATGTTTGTTTGCATAAAACAGTAGAGAACAATGATTGCAGTAGATTGTATTTCAGATGTAAAAGAATGGACCGGGGTCCACAGTTCACTAGTGGTGTCTCTCCAATAAGATAACTAACATGCTGGGTAAACAAATTACAACTGGGCAATTGACAATTGATAAGTGCATATAACATGCATGTGTGAGCTGTGGTGTCTACTATGAGATTCATTTGGGCATTACGACAAAGTACATAGACCGCTATCCAGCATGCATCTATGCCTAAATAGTCCACTTTCCGGTTAACATCCGTACCCCTTCCAGTATTAAGTTGCAAGCAACAGACAATTGCATTAAGTAATGTGCGTAATGTAAACAATACATTCATCCTTGAATAAAGCATTGCTGTTTTACCCCTAGTGGCAACAACACATCTACAACCTTAGAACTTGCTGTCACTATCCCAGGTTAAATAGAGGTTGAACCCAACTATCATGCATAAATACCCCCTCTTGGAGTCACAAGTATTCACTTGGCCAAGGCTTCAACAAGTAACGGAGAGCATGCAAGATCACAAATGACATAGACATGATAATATAATATTCAGCTGCACATAGGTATCAATATAAGTCAGATCCCAGCAAACACAACATGTAGCATTACAATAAGATGATCTTGATCATGATAGGCAGCTCACAAGATCTAAACATGATGGCACAAGTGGAGAAGACAACCATCTAGCTACTGCTATGGACCCATAGTCCAAGGATGAACTACTCACGCATCACTCCGGAGGCGGGCATGGCGATGTAGAGCCCTCCGGTGATGATTCCCCTCTCCGGCAGGGTGCCGGGAAGAGCTTCAGAAACCCCCGAGTTAGGGTTGACGACGGCGGCGGCAGCGAATATGTTCTGGATGAAAGGCTCGGTGTTTTAGGGTTTTCGCGTCTCGGGGAATAAATAGGCGAAGGGGCGATGTCGGCGGACCCCCGAGGGGCCCAAACCACAGGCAGGCGCGGCTGGGCCCACTGCCGCGCCGCCAGGTGGTTTGGCCACCTCGTGGCTCCCCTTCGTCTCTCCTTCGGACTCCGTGTACGTGTTGGAAAAATAGGGACTTGGCCTTTTGTTTCGTGCAATTCCGAGAATATTTCCAGAAGTAACTTTCTGAAACAAAAAACAGCAGAAAACTGGGAACTGGCACTGTGGCATCTTGTTAATAGGTTAGTCCCAGAAAATGCATAAAAGTGATACTAAGTGTATATAAAACATGTAGCAAATGGTATAATATAAGCATGGAACAGCAGAAATTATGGATACGTTGGAGACGTATCAACTATCAATGAACATCCTTGTCTTGAATACTTGATATCACTTCATAAACTATTTGCATATTGCTACTCCTTTGAAGAATGAATCATTTGACTATATGTAGCAATAGTAATCATCTTTGATATCCATTGTTAACTATTAAATTGCAAAGTCCATGTTAGTTTTATCATCTTCATACTCGAGGACGAGCATGGATTAAGCTTGGGGATGTTGATGCATGTAAAATGCATACATGAACTTTGCACTTTAATTGCTTATATTCCAATCATATTTGCATCATATAAGGGTTATATCAATGTTTTATAATGATTTTGGGAATACTTCATAGTTTTCCCATTTATTTGGAATTAACCCTGCACAGGCAGAAAACCCTAGTTTTGTATTTTAATGTTTCAGGGACCCAAACATCAACGAAATCACCTGGAAATTTACGGGCGTCAATATTTGGAAGGAAGAAGGACTACGGAAAAAGGAAGCAAGCAAACGGAGACCCGAGGGCCAAACAGGCCTGGCCCACGCGGCCAGGTACTGTGGCCGCGTGGGACCCACCCGTTTGGGGCTCGTGGCTCCGTTGCCATCGATCTTCGCTCCACCGCCTTCGTCTTGACCTAAAAACGCCTATAAAAAAGGTCCCCCGTCGTTCTCTGGAAGGAGCGCCGCAGAAATACAGAAACACCGAAACGGAGATCAGGAGCTGCAGATTGGAGGGGGGAAATTCCGGCGGGACGCTGCCGGCGTGGTCTCCACCTTCTCCATCGACTTCTCCACCGTCTCCATGATGAAGAGGGAGTAGTCCACCTCTGGACTATGGGTTTGTGGAAGTAACTTATGTATCTCTCCTCTCTTGAGCTTCACTAATTAGTACCGTATGAGCTGCTGAACATGATTACGGTCACCGTTGTAATACCTTTGTGGTGGATCTTTATGAGTTAATATATGTTTGAGATTGCAATGTTTGTTTCAGCTATGAGTATAGATGCATATTATGTACCCCGTTCTTGTTTACTTGTTTTGATCAAGCATGTTTATGAGAGCGTGTGAGGGGGAACGTGTGCATTAGTTGGAGTAACGGGGGTTGGCTAGTGCAGTGAACGTGAGAGAAAGTTCTGCGATCCACTTTGGTATCTTTACCTTACTTTGTTACCTCACTAGGGATAAACTAAAATACCATGCTACCGGGGATGTGGGCGTGACCATTGCCACTACTCCATGACTAGATCTAGCATGTTCTTATTTTCACTTCATGTCATGATACTTATTGCTATACTCTGAGTTATCTTAATTACTGAGGTGTTATGATTTAGTTCGCATCTTGGTGGAGTATAAGAGAGGTTAATAACCAAAAGATCTCTATGTTAGGACGTGATGCCCATATATCTAAGTAACTTGTTATCAAACCCTGTGTTGCAATCTCATATGTTAACTTTGTGTGTTCCATTGTCTACCACTTTATAAAGAGAGAGTGCATTTGTGAAACCATGAACCCCAGTCCATTTTTAATCATAAGAAACACCTTTCCAACACCATATACCACTTTTATATTTTCAGCCATCATTAAATCCGAAAATACAAAAATACTTTTCATCTTGCATACATCATTTAAAAACCCAAAAATATCATTTACCATTGCATCCACCATCATTGCATATTTATTTCCTGTTTGCATTGCATAACTATCCTGATATCATTCTTACACCTTGTGCTTGACAACCACAGGTGAGGTTGAGGACCAAAACATCTAACCTTGTTTTGTAGGTAACCAAAAGAAGGATAAGAAGATAAATCTACCACTTCAGATTCCCCGAGAGTTCGATATTAAACCCTCGAGTCACCCCTCGTGGGGAAAACTGTCTTCCACTATACTATACACTCTGCACTTGGAGTCTCAACCTAAATCCCGTTATTTGTGCAGGCATCAAGACTTGCTCTTCGGGATCATCAGCATGTCACCTCAAAAATTATATTGTTTTATCGTTTACCTACTCGAGGACGAGTAGGAACTAAGCTTGTGGATGCTGATACGTCTCAAACGTATCTATAATTTTTGATGTTCCATGCATGTTTTATATCAATTGCCACATGTTTTATATGCACTTTAGATCATATTATGACATTTATTGCACTAACCTATTAACAAGATGCCACAGTGCCAGTTTCTGTTTATTATGTCTGTGCATTGCAGAAAAGGTCCAAAATTGAAAGTTCTCAGAAAAATCTGAAAACATTACAGAAATTCTAAAACGCCAGAAGACTCCGGGAGCCAGAAGGACAAGTCTGGGGGAGGCCCACAGCCTCCACACGCCCCCTGGGCGCGTTTGGGCCTTGGCCGCCCCAGGGGTGGTGTCGCCGCCTCGGTCACCTCCTCGCGATGCCCTTTCGCCTACTTATTCCCCACGACGCGAAAACCCTAAGTGCCTGGACGATTTCCCCAGAAAAGTTCCAGAGCTCCGCCGCCATCCGAAACCCTAATTCGGGGGACAGAAGTCTCTGTTTCGGCACCTTGCCGGGACAGGGAATTGCCCCCGGAGCCATCTCCATCGACTCCACCGCCATCTTCATCGCCATTGCTGCCTCCCATGATGAGGAGGGAGTAGTTCTCCCCGAGGCTGAGGGTTCTACCGGTAGCTATGTGGTTTATCTCTCTCCCATGGTGTGATCTTTATGTGATCATGAGCTTTGTAATCTAGTTGAATCCATAGATGTACTCTTCATTATCTTATATGCTACTCAAGTGGTTTTATTAATGTAATCTCCGGAGTCACCTTTGTCCCACGGTGCGAAGTTGACAGTGTGCGCCCCGTGTGTGGCTCTTAGGCTAAAGATAACAGGAATACTTATCATGAGTTATTAATTGCGTTCGATGTCTCTATGAAATTGCGGTGTTTGTCTAGTATTATTTAGGGCGCTCAAGTTGACAGTGTGGGGCTCCCTAGATGTGGAATGCGACTTTAAGGTGTGCTGTTATAGCCCTACGCAGTGGACTGGTGTTCGTTATTCAACGAGAGAATAATTCAGAGTAGCATAGTGAAGAGGAAATATCTATGTATTCAATTATATTATTATTGTTGAGAGTGTCCATGATACGTCTCAAACGTATCTAGAATTTTTGATGTTCCATGCTTGTTTTATACCAATTGCTACATGTTTTGCATCTACTTTATATCACTTTTATACATTTTTTGGGACTAACCTATTAACAAGATGTCGAAGTGCCAGTTCCTGTTTTCTGCTGTTTTTGTATTCCAGAAAAGCTAGTCTGGAAATATTCTCGGAATTCGACGAAACTACACGGGGGTCCCTATTTTTCCAGAACACACCTGACGGAGCGAAGGAGCGGCAGAGGAGGGCCACCAGGAGGCCACACGCACCTAGGGCGCGAGCCCCCCTTCTGCCGCGCCCTAGGGTGGTGTGGGCCCCTCGGGGGTCCGCAGCCGCCGCCCTTTCGCCTACTTATTCCCCCCGATGCGAAAACCCTAAGTTCCTGAGCAAATATCCACGAAAAGATCCAGAGACGCCGCCGTCGTCAACCCTAGCTCGGGAGGGTTCAGAACCTCTTCCCGGCACCCTGCCGGAGAGGGGAATCGTCACCGGAGGCTTCTACATCGCCATGCCTGCCTCCGGAGTGATGCGTGAGTAGTTCATCCTTGGACTACGGGTCCATAGCAGTAGCTAGATGGTTGTCTCTCCACTTTGTGCCATCATGTTTAGATCTTGTGAGCTGCCCTACATGATCAAGATCATATTATTTTAATGCTACATGTTGTGTTTGCTGGGATCCGATGAATATTGAATATTTTGTCAATTTGATTATCAATCTATCTCATATGTTATTTAAGATCTTCCATGCTTTCCGTTACTCGTAGATGCTTTAGCCAAGTAGATGCTTGTAACTCCAAGAGAGAGTATTTATGCTAGATAGTGGGTTCATGTCTCCGTTTAACATGGGACAGTGACAGAAAGTTCTAAGGTTGTGGATGTGCTGTTGCCACTAGGGATAACCTAACGATGCTATGTCCACGGGCATATGTGTTTGTTTACATTACGCACTTTACTTAATGCAATTATCTGTTGCTTGCAACTTAATACCAACGGGGGACTCGGATGACAACCCGGCGGTGGATTATTAGTCATAGATGCTGTTGGATAACGGTCTATGTATTATGTCGTAATGCTGATGATCCCGAAGAGCAAGTCTTGATGCCTGCACAAATAACGGGATTTAGGTTGAGACTCCAAGTGCAGAGTGTATAGTATAGTGGAAAACAGTTTTCCCCACGAGGGGTGACTCGAGGGTTTAATATCGAACTCTCGGGGAATCTGAAGTGGTAGATTTATCTTCTTATCCTTCTTTTGGTTACCTACAAAACAAGGTTAGATGTTTTGGTCCTCAACCTCACCTGTGGTTGTCAAGCACAAGGTGTAAGAATGATATCAGGATAGTTATGCAATGCAAACAAGAAATAAATATGCAATGATGGTGGATGCAATGATAGATGATATTTTTGGGTTTTTGAATGATGTATGCAAGATGAAAAGTATTTTTGTATTTTCGGATTTAATGATGGCTGAAAATATAAAAGTGGTATATGGTGTTGGAAAGGTGTTTCTTATGATTAAAAATGGACTGGGGTTCATGGTTTCACAAATGCACTCTCTCTTTATAAAGTGGTAGACAATGGAACACACAAAGTTAACATATGAGATTGCAACACAGGGTTTGATAACAAGTTACTTAGATATATGGGCATCACGTCCTAACATAGAGATCTTTTGGTTATTAACCTCTCTTATACTCCACCAAGATGCGAACTAAATCATAACACCTCAGTAATTAAGATAACTCAGAGTATAGCAATAAGTATCATGACATGAAGTGAAAATAAGAACATGCTAGATCTAGTCATGGAGTAGTGGCAATGGTCACACCCACATCCCCGGTAGCATGGTATTTTAGTTTATCCCTAGTGAGGTAACAAAGTAAGGTAAAGATACCAAAGTGGATCGCAGAACTTTCTCTCACGTTCACTGCACTAGCCACCCCCCGTTACTCCAACTAATGCACACGTTCCCCCTCACACGCTCTCATAAACATGCTTGATCAAAACAAGTAAACAAGAACGGGGTACATAATATGCATCTATACTCACAGCTGAAACAAACATTGCAATCTCAAACATATATTAACTCATAAAGATCCACCACAAAGGTATTACAACGGTGACCGTAATCATGTTCAGCAGCTCATACGGTACTAATTAGTGAAGCTCAAGAGAGGAGAGATACATAAGTTACTTCCACAAACCCATAGTCCAGAGGTGGACTACTCCCTCTTCATCATGGAGACGGTGGAGAAGTCGATGGAGAAGGTGGAGACCACGCCGGCAGCGTCCCGCCGGAATTTTCCCCCTCCAATCTGCAGCTCCTGATCTCCGTTTCGGTGTTTCTGTATTTCTGCGGCGCTCCTTCCAGAGAACGACGGGGGGACCTTTTTTATAGGCGTTTTTAGGTCAAGATGAAGGCGGTGGAGCGAAGATCGACGGCAACGGAGCCACGAGGCCCAAACGGGTGGGTCCCACGCGGCCACAGTACCTGGCCACGTGGGCCAGGCCCGTTTGGCCCTCGGGTCTCCGTTTGCTTGCTTCCCTTTTCCGTAGTCCTTCTTCCTTCCAAATATTGACGCCCGTAAATTTCCAGGTGATTTCGTTGACGTTTGGTTCCCTGAAACATTAAAATACAAAACTAGGGTTTTCTGCCTGTGCAGGGTTAATTCCAAATAAATGGGAAAACTATGAAGTATTCCCAAAATCATTATAAAACATTGATATAACCCTTATATGATGCAAATATGATTGGAATATAAGCAATTAAAGTGCAAAGTTCATGTATGCATTTTACATGCATCAACATCCCCAAGCTTAATCCATGCTCGTCCTCGAGTATGAAGATGATAAAACTAACATGGACTTTGCAATTTAATAGTTAACAATGGATATCAAAGATGATTACTATTGCTACATATAGTCAAATGATTCATTCTTCAAAGGAGTAGCAATATGCAAATAGTTTATGAAGTGATATCAAGTATTCAAGACAAGGATGTTCCTTGATCGTTCACAAAGTGTAACATAGTAGCAAGTAATATGGAACACATGTATGCATAATGATAAGTAGAACATCCTACAATGGTCATAGAGTGTAGATGAAAATCTGAATATGATAGGTGTACAATTTGGAAAGATGTATATGTGAGTAGAGGTAAAGCATGCATAAGTTTCATCCAACTTCCAAACTCTTCTACTTAAGTTAATGATTGCAATAAGGTATTCATTGGTGTCAAGCTCTCATTGCCCCTATCATAGCATCTTGAATGATTAAGGTTAAAGTGAAAGCAAATATGAGTAGTGTGCTTGACAAAGTAAAGGTTGGATGTCTCATGCCCCTTGAATACAAGTACCTACACCATGATTACTCAACTTAGGAAACAAAGCAAGTTCAAGTTATGTATCATTGTAAGTAATAATAGTATCATTAAGAGCGTCAACTGGGGTACCTCTTGTCCCAGGATATGGAACAAGCCCATATCAAAATGACAAGACAAACAAACAAAATGAACAACCTCAACACCCTTTTTATTTACCATTGGAATAACTTTTTATTGTAAGGTGTGTCATAGATAATTCACCATAGCATGTAAGTAAATTTCCACCATGAATAATGCATGGCTTAGATTAGCGGCCCAGTCGTCTCTCTAACCATTTATACAAACTCATTTGAACTACTTCATTTCCACCTCATTTCACCATGATAGGCATCCATAAACAAAAGTACATGATATCAACTAAATGAGATGAAGGAGCATGTTGAAAGCTTTGCATGTGACAGCACATATGGGCTAACTCCCAACCTCGAACATTTATCAAGCCACTAGCATCATAATCTTAATCACAATGGGTCATGTTTTATTCATTGCAACTAGCTGGGTGGCCCGCGCATTTGCGCGGCTAGTTGATAAAACGCTGACAAACGTTGAGTAAGAAATCGCCATAGGGTGGCACGAACCGGCATGTTTTAAATATATTTTTTTTGATGTACATGTTGCTGCCAAAGATTAAAAATTGGTGAAAAACCGTATCGTATTTATATTATAGACTTGATTTTTAAAATATTTATTTGATGTAAACCACATATTTGCATGGTTATATTTTAGAGAAACCTTAATATTTATATAATGCATGGCTGCAAGCTACATCACGTTGAAAAGCAGCGAGCAATTTCTCTGAGGACTGCTAGCTCTTAATCAATCAATCCCGTGTGAACGCAGACTATACCTAACAAATCCTTCATATCAGGAGGTGGGGCTGCACATAGATGGGTGGCTGCATAGTAGCGTGCACCATTATCCACGGCAATCAATCGATGAAAAATAGGCAGGGAAAACTCTACGATAAAGATGAACTGACGGTGCAATGCAAGACACCGAGCTCAAACAGTTACAAAAAAATATGACACTGAAACATAAGGAGCAAACACTCTTGTAGAGCTATGTGATCGATGGAGGATGGAAATATTTAACAATATGAATGGGTAATAATTCTAGAAGTGAATCCATGTAATCTGACCTTATTACAATGTTGGTGACATTATTCAGAGGAAAATCTCAACATCTGAAATTTGTCACTCGAGTCGAATGAGGGAGAAGTCTGAACCCACATATAAGTTGGGAAATTTACATCACAGATATCAGATATAGAGCATATTGGGAGAATTGTCTGTTATACACATAAGAAGTGGGAGAATTGACTGTTATACACATAAGAAGTCTAGACGTGCTACTTTTCAGACCATCCATGTTAGAGTGCCTTCTACCTTTAATAAACTTCTGTGAGTGACTTGCGTACGTGGAAAAATGCAAAAATAAATGCATAACCAAGGTAAGTACGACTTGATAAATATGTATGTATTCTATAGAGCATTGTAAGTTTCCTTGTGTTGATGTTTTTCAACTCAATTAAGTTTTTTTATGATATTTTCCAAATGCGACAATGCAAGTGTATGTAGTTACAAAACACAGAGGCTTCAGGTAAATCCAAAACAAATAATGACAAAACACATACAAAGTTGGTGTTTGTGTAACTACAACCTGCAAATGCCAGGACGCAAATCTCCATCATGAATGCATTACCGGTTATAATTTTTTTAGTTTTCTACAATGGAGTCAATTGATACCAAGTAGAGAACAGAGATCAAGATTGCAATATGAGACACAACAAAGTTTCAGCAGTACAAATATAAGTATTATTACTCCATCCTTCATGTAATGTAAAGAACTTTAGTGACCAATTCGATCAAACAGTTGTACAGGAAAAGGGAAACCATAGAAACTGAATGCACCAAAGCACAATTATTAAAATCTGCAAGGAGGCCACATACTATAAGATGAAAGCTAACATGTTCAAATAGAAATATAAATAATTTGGAACACAATAGTATGTCTTGGAAATACAGCTATTTTCATACCTGAGAATTCTTGCTCTTTCTCAAACTGTTCTAGTAGAGCATTGATCCTTTACAAATTTATTATAGCAACTATGTGATGATCTTTTCACCTTCTTTGCCCTTGTACCATATATACACAGTAATTCTAATTTCAACATTTGCCAAGCGATACTTGTAGAGTGTATACCTTTAAAATTGCCAAATAGATATAGAAAACTCTCTCTGATCTTCATCAGTAGTAGCATGAAATGTATAGATCTTCAGAGCCGGAAAAAAAATCTTAGTACGTTAACAATGGATGAATTGATAAAATCGAATATCCTTGCTGCATTCAATTTAATGTTGCATGGTTTTCATATTATGGTCAGCTCGCTCAGTTTCTTCATAGTCATGGTGGTGTTTCCTTAAACTACAATTTAGGCGATGCATCTAGTGACTCTTGCATGTGTTGGCTGAAGAAGAGAACATGATCATGTTTTACTCGCCTTACCGAATTGAGGATCTGTAAGAACATTATTTTCTAGATTATGGATTGGACCTCAAAGGTATAATCAAAAAATAATCCGAGCACAAATAATGGATACCGAGCGTTGCATGTCGCCACTCGCCAAACCTTTTTTTTTAGACTCGCCAAATCTAATGGTGTGCTGCTATATTTGCCGCCGTAGTCCGGCTCGCCATCATCGTAACTGTCTCCTTGTCCGCTGCACGATGACTTCTGACCAGTTCAATATCAAGCTTGGCGTAGACCTTGCTACCTAGGGTGTGGGCAAAAGAAATAGCTAGATGAATGATTACCATCTGCATAAGGATATGTGGGGTGTTAGCGTCTATTCTCATGCTCTCTTGGTCGCCGGCCCCTGGCAAAGGGCGAACTGCCCTGCATCTAGGAACAAAGGGAGTATATATCATTCAAAATCGATTGCTAAACATGCATGCCAATATTGTTTCGTCGTGATTTATTGTTTATATCCAACAAATTAGCTTATTCACTGTACTATTTAAAAAAATCTTATATTTTCATGAAAGAAAATCCAATCTTATATTTATTTATAACTCATAATCTATACCTACTAAAACTTAGGGTGTAGATCTTGTTTTAGTCTATCCATGATCGATTGATTAATATCCAATGATACATACATAGTTGCTTGCATTAAACATTTTTTTGCAGGGCTTGTAGTGACACTGCAAGCTGATAGAAATATTAAAAAGCCGTCACAAAAATATTTGGATCGATATGCATATACTACTCTACTCGGATATCTTCATTTCGGGCAGCATCACGTACTCAGCAGGGCACAACACCGTTGTAAAAATCGGTGGCTGCTATGGACCTACTCTTCTAATTCAATTCCATGGCATTGCTTAGATTTGTCCTAACTCCTATGTCTATAGTTTGTTACTAGTTGAATTTGGCGTGGCGGCACGCCACGCCCTCGGTGATTTTTTTGTAAAATATTTTGTTTTCTTGTTTGATAAAATGTTAGTCAAATTGGAGTGTTGGAACATGTTTTTATTTTGATATATGATTAGACAGCATTTTTTTTTGTGAGCATTCTTTATATATTGTGTAGGATATTGAACCAAATTGGAGTGTTGGAACATGTTTGTATTTTGATACATGATTAGACAGCATTTTTTTTGTGAGCATTTTTTATATATTGTGTAGGATATTGAAATATTTAGTGGTCTGAAATGATCAAACATGTTTGTATTTGGACAGCAATATTTAATTGAAATTAGAAAAATACGTAGGAATTTTATTCGCCAGTTGGGGAAATTTTATCTGTGTGATATCCAAATATTGGTCAAATTACAATGTTCACATATATTTGGAAATTCGATATTAGTAAGTAGAGTTTTTTCCTAGCATTTTTTAAATATTTTATAGAATATTCGAATGTCCAGTATTTTGTAATGGTCGGGCACTTTTTTTACTTCGGCGTGAATACTTAACTTAAATTATTTGTATGTTTTTTTTTTGTCTTTCAAATATCCAAATTTAGAAGCTGTTAGAATTTTTGAAGTTTTCAAATTTAAATATTGGTCATACGGTATAAATAGAAAACGTCTCCTTGTTGAGATTTTTCCAGTGATAATTTATCAGTTATTTTAGTTGCGTTATGCATATTGTAAAGAAAGATGGCAGTTCTAATTTGTATAATGTATTTAGCTGGAATTCAGTTTGGAAGCAATTCATAGTTGGAGGAAATGTAATTGCATTTCTTGGAAAATGTTCGTCTAATCAATCTTCTTCTTTTTTTAATGTAACTATGTAATTAGAGGGTTTTAAGTTATATTACTTGCAAATATGTTAGCTAAATGTAAGTGGTTAAAAAATGGTTCCATTTTCCATAATTTTCTTGTGAACTACCATAATTAAAGGAAATATATTATGGCTATGTCTAAATACTATGTTCATATTTTGTCGTAAACATGTAATTTTGATCGTTGGTTAGAAGAAATATGTTGTGTTAGCATCTATTATATTGAATTCATCTTTAGAGAAAAGGGATTTGTTATTTGTTGAAATGTGCATGTAATAAAGCATCATGAAATTTTTTGAGATCATTTGTTTTTTTTGTAATTGTGGTATATATATCGTAATGAAAGTTGGCATTTCTAATTTGTATAGTGGACTGAGCTGGAAATTCAAGCATTTCCTCTAATTATGGTTTGCTTTGCATCTGTTGGAAATATTCATCTAATCAATCATTTTTGTAAGTGTAGCTACATAATTAGAGAGATTTAAGTTATATTGTTGGCAAATATGGTAGCTAAATCTACATGATCAAATATGGTTAAAATTTTGGCATAATTTTCTTGTGTATCACTATAATTAGAGGAAATTTTTTCAGAATGAAGGATTTTGGAGGTACATGAATGCCTGAAATATTCATTTTTAAAATTTGGTCATGTTCAATAAATAGTCAATTCAGCATCTAGTAATTTTGCAAAAATGTTTGAATACCTTGAAACAAAATGTGTGAAGTTTTTTAAATTATGCAAAGCATGTTTTATTTTGGAATTGGATTTGTAATTAGAATATACTGGTTAGGTTTTTTTTTTTTTTAACAGCTATTTCCCAACATTCACATTTGTGGTAGGTTTATGTTGGTATTTTTTGAGTTCATGGTATAAATGGGTAATAGTATTTTCCTATTTTGTTTTTTGATCATTTAGATGAATGTTTTCAATTTTTTTTCCGGTAGATATAGTTGAAGTTACTGATTTCACGACATTTAGTAGTTTTGCAGAATGGTTTAAATGCCGTAAAACAATTTTGAAACAACTATTTGTCATTATTTACAGGTGTGTTATTTTTATTTTCGTGTGTTTAAGCTAAAGATATGAATGGGTAATTGTATCTAATGATTTAGCAAAATGTGTTTAAGCAGGATGGTTTATACCAAATTGTTTTTTTTGGTATGTCATATCGAATGATGTTACTGATTTTATTTATGTGGACTTTATTTCAATGCAGAGGAAATTTGCGAAATACATATTTTTTAAATGTCGTAAAGGTGTGAAATGAGACTTCATGTATAATCTGAAAATTTTCAGAGTTGCAATAATTTGGAAAGGGTTCGAAAGTAGTGTAAATGACTGTTTTTACTTGTACATATTTTTAAAAGTTGGTCTGAATTTGTTTGGAGCTGTGTTTTGAAAGTTTTGGAAGTTTTTTGAAATAAGAAAAATTACGTGAAGTAAAAAAAAGAGTGGGCTGAGCGGGCCGCCCAGCAAGCAGGCCGGCCCAGCAGGCCGCCCACTGTCCAGCCCACACCCGTAGTGACGACGATGACGTCACCGACGGTCGGAGCTCCCGCGGCGGCGACGCGGACGCCGCCGGCGAACCACGGCGAGGCAGAACGGTCGGGCGGACGCTCTGGATGCGCATCGACGCGGGCAACCCGGAACTGGCGGCGCCGCCACGCGTTGGTCGCCGGAGCATCGCCGGCGACGCACGGACGCGGCGGAAGCGAGCGCAGACGGCGGCCTCAAATCCGGCGACGGCGAGGCGTCCCAGCACGCGTGCGTCGGCGGAGATGGAGGACGCGCGACGGCGCACCGCGTCGTGGCCGTCGATTTGGCCGCGGAGACGTGCTGCGGCGGGGGGCACGCGGCGGCGTCGACGGCGTCCGCGGTGTCGTTCGCGAGAGAGAAGAGGAGGAGGGGGCGGTCCGTGGCACTTTTACGAAAAACGACCTGAACTTTCGCGTAATTGCAGATAGGTCCCTGGAGCGGAATTTTCTGAGAAGAACATCTAATTTCCGCCCCCGCGCGTGCTTCTCCGCAAAATTCCGCGGCCCGCTGTGAGGCTGACGCGCGGGACCCACACGCTACTGTAGGTACTGTAGAAATCTACAGTAAGAACTCCGGCCGCCGTTTTGCGCAGCTATTATACATTCGCTATGTAGGTACTGTAGAAATCTACAGTAAGAACAGTAGCTAAGCTACAGTAGCTCGGGCGTCTCTCCGGCCGCCGTTTTGCGCAGCTATTATACATTCGCTATTCGCTATGCTTAACAGGGAGAAACTGGACAGAAAGCGATAAAACAATAACTCTAGTTTAGCAGCCGATCAGGTCATACCTAAATCTGCACTTTCTCAGACTTGGCTCTAGTGCACCAGACGTGAAACTCATGTGAGTCCTGTCGGATACTGCTGAGCAGTTATGGCCCTGGTGTGTCCTTCTGATTAAACATCCGATAATTCATCGCTTTCCACAGATGCAACGTACGTACAGGCAGCAAAGCAAGCTGATGATTCCTTCGCTGCCGTGGAAGCGAGCACAGGCTCCACGAACTGAGAGATGTTGTTGGAACTGAGCTTGCATGCCTAGCTTGCGTCTACACAACCTGGGAGGATCTGCAGTGATGCACTTGGTGCTGGATCGACTCAAACGCCGGACAGATGTCACAGCCTGCATCCGTCATCCAGCACTTCAAGATCGTATTGTCCCTCATGTTCAAAAATCCCCTGTAGGCAAGGCACGCCAATAGTTTGCGCCGGCGAGCGATCGCACATCTCCAAACTGAGTCGGCGCCATGCCACAACATGCCTTTGTGATGTCCGCCGGCTGACCATGCAGGTCCGGCCGTTCGTGGCGTGTCGACGTGCAGATTCCGGTGATCCGCGTGAACATCTTGCTAGCTAATCCAAAGTCCTGATCGGCAATTTGATCCTGCTCTTAGCTGTGCATGGCCGCCGCCGGTCGGCCCCCTCGAGACCTTTTTTTTTTGAATTTTTCCACGTATATTAAACCAGCAAAGAGTACACGATTATATCGATTACAAAAACAAAACTAAAAGAGACTAGCAAATCTATGAGATCTTCAATCTCTTTCTTCATCCATGACACAATCTTGTACTTTTCTGAAGACAGCCGTAGAACAACGCCAACACCACCAAACAGACCTGTGAATACCACCGAAGGTTCTCCCTTTTTAATTTTGAGCCGCAATGTCAAGGCTTTGTGCACGCACGCAGCCATTAAATTAATCAAGCAACATCGGCAAGAGCACCACCACTGATATTTCAGGGACAAATAACCGAACCACTTTGTCGACGTCGTTGGGAGCCGAGAGAACGAATCACCATTGTCGAAGACGTAGTAGCCGGGATAGATATTGCGAGGACAAACCTCCTCGCGGCAACCATGAGAAACAATCCAAGATTGATCTGGCGAAACAAGATCTGAAGAACCATACCTAGACAGACTTAATCTTCCAAAACCACCATTGACGTCGGGAAGGATATCTCGCCATCGAACGAAGCGTGGAAGATCACTTATTGCAGACGATACCATCTCCATTAACGAAGAAGATGATGACCAAAACCAGACTCTACCATTAAGGACCTTCGAAAAGCGCCGTGCGCAGGTCCGAGGTCCCCACCCCTTCTAGTGCCAGAATGGCACCTAGAGGAGGCGAGGACCCGTCGAATCTTTGCCGGCGGCGACGATGAAGCTGCAGATATCACCGGCGGCGGCGGCTAGGGTTGAAACCCTAGGCCGCCGCCACAATTGCCACGATCGCCTCCTCTCCGCTCGTACGTACCGCTGGCCCCTCGAGACCTAGAATTGAGGATCTCCATCAGATCGAGCCGAACAGCGGAAGCATATTTTCCTATTGATCGCTACCTTGCCTAGGTGCCTATATTGCAAGGAGAAGGAGTCCGTGACGTGCACGAATAGGAATGCATGGCTAGCTAAGTCGTACGTGCCTTTTCCGGGACAACGATGGATCTCAGCCATTAAACTGTCATAACGTAAAAGTAATTAAATCTCCACCGTTTATTGTTTGTTCTCTTAATAATATAGATGATAGTAAAATGTGCATCAAGTTCGTGAGAGCTATATAACCAATTTTTCCATGGCAATCAATAAGATAATCATTTTCATTCAGAGGTATAGATAACACAAATATCATGATGAACATACTCGGAATAGCATAAAGCCAATAGGTAGATATGGTGGACTCACTGGAATAACTTTGGTTGAAGGTGTTGGAAACAAGTTTTTGCTTGTTGGAGTTTTTGGGCTAGCAAAAGGGAGAAAGTTGACCATCTAGATGCATGCATGAGTGTCCATAGAACTAACTAATCCATGTTAAACCAAGTAAAATAACAATCAGCACCAAAACATGAATAAGTGATAGCTCTACAAAAAGAATTTGCAAACTATTACTCATAAACAAGCTCATGAATCATGCAACTATATGTATCATTAAAAATCAAATCAAACATCCCTTTTCCCAATCTTATAAAAGCATCCAACATATTTCAACCCATATTTCCAGTAGCTCTCTCATATATAATTGATAGTGTGGTGGTCTCTCAAGACTCAAACAAAAACAAAAACGACGCTCCAAGTTTATGCGATAAAGTGTTTCGATCGAAAAACAGAAGTTGGACGTGTGCAAACCGAGAGTGTGTAGGTCCAGCGGGGTTGTCTTCACATCCCCAAGCTTATGGTCTTCACCATCCTTGGATAGCTCTTGGTGCATCTCCTCCAATCCCTGTGAAAAAACTTCAAAACACCGTTTCTCCCATCTCTTTTCTGTGGGGTGCATTAATAGTGATAAACAAATAGGTTCCTTGCTGCATATAATCCTTGAACAAAAATTCATATGAATGTCCAGAAAGTATAATGTTGTATGCCTACTCATAAACTCAATTGGATCAAAAAGATTCAACTTAAAAGCTCAAAGCATGCATCAAACAAAATGGGACAGAATCTGTCCAGAAAAACAGCAGCAGCAAAACGTATTTTTCTACCCTACCAAACTTTCTCGAAAAATTCCGAAAAATTCATGCATACAGAGGATGAAAAGTTGCAACTACAGTTCAAATATGAGCTCATTCGGAGTTACAGAATAAGAATTAAAAATCATACCGTGCACTGATTCGTGCAGGAATAAAATCTCCGAACTCAATAAGCAACTTTTTCAAACCAAAAAGGGTAAAACTTGGCACTTTATTAAAAACTCCAGAACCTAACTAGACACAAATCTCTTGTTACAGCAAGAGGACACAAAGAAAAATCACACATAAAAATAACCGGGTTGCCTCCCGCAAAGCGCTTTCTTTATAGCCATATAGCTAGGCTTCTTACTTGTTGTTTTATTGTGGACGAAGCTCATGAGGGAGCTTGAACTTTGGTGGTTCCCTCTTCCTTGGAAAGTGTTCCATGCACTTCTTGTGTGGAAACTGAAACTTTACATTCCCTTCTTTGAATCAATGATAGCACCTGTGGTACGAAGAAAAGGTCTTCCAAGAATAATAGGACTAGAGGTTTTATTCCCCATATCCATGATTAGAAAATCCACAGGCACAAAAGTCATATGTAACTCTACCATAACATCACTTACTTTTCCCAAAGCATGTTTAATAGAGTCATCAGCAAGTGCTAGTTCAATAGAGCATTTTTCAAGATTTTTCAATTCAAGCACTTCATATAGTTCTTTAGATAAAACAGAGACACTAGATCCTAGATCAAGTATGGCATGGTGTGTCTCTTTTCCAATAGTTACTAGTACCTTAGGTATCCACATATCCCCAAGCTTAGGTGGTATCATAGCCTCTTGGTTGTACCTAGCAATCTTTTCTTTCAAGACATGATTAGCAATATAAGAACCAAAACCTGCTTGGTTAGTGTTGATGGAAGGATCACTTGCAAATTTTTGTAAGATAGATATTAATTCATGCAAGCTACAATTTTCTAAGTCAAGCAAAGGATCCTTGACTTCATTAAGCATTTTAACTTCCTCAACTTTCTTTTCCAACTCAATCAGCATAAGAGATTCATCATGTTCAGTTTCTTTAGCTTCTTCTTTTAAACTACCAAGTTGAGACATGAGTGGCAACAAATATTCAGGGTAGTTCAATAATTCATCAAGAGTTTCCTCCAAAGTAAGAGGAACATTTTCAGCAATGTTAACAGAATTCATTCCAACCACAGGTGATGCTTGTGGTTTCCTGCAGACATACTCAATAAAGTGGCTTGATTATCAGCTAGTTTAGACAAAGCTTTGTCTAGTCCTGCAGCTTGGAGTTGTAAGCCTTTAATATCAGAACTAATAGAAGCAACAGACTTACTCAACTCTTGTATCATAGTATTATGACTAGCAACTTGTTCCATGAGAATTTTGTTAGCCTCAGAATTATCATTGCGTGATAACATAGGCTTCCAATTATTATCATTAGCATTAGGATATGGAACAAAAGGACGATTGTTGGGAACATATGGGGGTTTATTATAAGAGTTATAATTGTTGTTACCATACCCATTATTACCATAGTTCCTAATGAAGTTGACATCAATATTTTCAGAATTGTTTCCAACTAGTTCTTGCAAAGGAACATTTTCAACACTAGGTTTATTAAGCAAAGCAAGAATAGTATCCATTTTAGATGACAAATCATTAGTTTCTTCAATAGAGTTCACTTTCTTAGAAGGATTAGGTGCCCTATCAGTATGCCATTGACTATAGTTTTGTAAAATGCTTTCCAATATATTTTTAGCTTCTACTATAGTCTTACTCATAAAAGCACCTCCAGCAGCAGAATCAAGTATGTTTCTAGACATGTAGTTTAAACCATTGTAGAAAGAGTGTAATATGGTCCATTCATTAACTCCATGTGAGGGACAAGTTCTAAGCATAAGTTTTATCCTATCCCAAGCCATAGCAACATGTTCATTTTCATTTTGCCTAAAAGAAAGGATGTTGTTTCTATTTTGCAAAATTTTAACAGGGGGATAATATTTCTTAATGAAAGCTTCTTTTAGATCATCCCAAGAATTAATACTACCAGATGGCAAGGAATGCAACCACTCTTTAGCTTTTCCTCTAAGTGAAAAAGGAAATAACTTCAGTTTTAGGATATCACTTTCCACATTTTTAAACTTTTGCATGTCACATATTTCAACAAAGTCATGAAGATGCATAGAGGCATCCTCCATAGCACTACCACCAAATTGTTCCCTAGTTATCAAGTTCAACAAACTAGGACTTACTTCATAACTCTCAGCATTTATCTTAGGTGTGGCAATAGCTCTCGTGATAAATTGATCATTAGGAGTGTTTGTGTAGTCACACAGCTTAGTTCTTTCTCCCATTTTAGCAAGTTTTTTTGGTATTTTTAATTTTTTATGCAAAACTGAAATAAATATGATATGATATGCAATGACACTAACAAAACAAATAAATTGCTTTGTAAGTAAAGATGGATAAGATGGTGCTCACGTAGGTGCAACCTCCCCAAGCTTAGGTGTTAGCACAAGTTGGTGACGTTGACTTTGTTGTGAGATGAATGCGATGATGCACACCCTTGGATAAATCTCTCAGCTACGATTCCCCGGCAACGGCGCCAGAAAACGTCTTGATGATCCCGAAGAGCAAGTCTTGATGCCTGCACAAATAAACGGGATTAGGTTGAGACTCCAAGTGCAGAGTGTATAGTAAGTGGAAGACAGTTTTCCCCACGAGGGGTGACTCGAGGGTTTAATATCGAACTCTCGGGGAATCTGAAGTGGTAGATTTATCTTCTTATCCTTCTTTTGGTTACCTACAAAACAAGGTTAGATGTTTTGGTCCTCAACCTCACCTGTGGTTGTCAAGCACAAGGTGTAAGAATGATATCAGGATAGTTATGCAATGCAAACAAGAAATAAATATGCAATGATGGTGGATGCAATGATAAATGATATTTTTGGGTTTTTGAATGATGTATGCAAGATGAAAAGTATTTTTGTATTTTCGGATTTAATGATGGCTGAAAATAGAAAAGTGGTATATGGTGTTGGAAAGGTGTTTCTTATGATTAAAAATGGACTGGGGTTCATGGTTTCACAAATGCACTCTCTCTTTATAAAGTGGTAGACAATGGAACACACAAGTTAACATATGAGATTGCAACACAGGGTTTGATAACAAGTTACTTAGATATATGGGCATCACGTCCTAACATAGAGATCTTTTGGTTATTAACCTCTCTTATACTCCACCAAGATGCGAACTAAATCATAACACCTCAGTAATTAAGATAACTCAGAGTATAGCATTAAGTATCATGACATGAAGTGAAAATAAGAACATGCTAGATCTAGTCATGGAGTAGTGGCAATGGTCACGCCCACATCCCCGGTAGCATGGTATTTTAGTTTATCCCTAGTGAGGTAACAAAGTAAGGTAAAGATACCAAAGTGGATCGCAGAACTTTCTCTCACGTTCACTGCACTAGCCACCCCCGTTACTCCAACTAATGCACACGTTCCCCCACACGCTCTCATAAACATGCTTGATCAAAACAAGTAGACAAGAACGGGGTACATAATATGCATCTATACTCATAACTGAAACAAACATTGCAATCTCAAACATATATTAACTCATAAAGATCCACCACAAAGGTATTACAACGGTGACCGTAATCATGTTCAGCAGCTCATACGGTGCTAATTAGTGAAGCTCAAGAGAGGAGAGATACATAAGTTACTTCCACAAACCCATAGTCCAGAGGTGGACTACTCCCTCTTCATCATGGAGACGGTGGAGAAGTCGATGGAGAAGATGGAGACCACGCCGGCAGCGCCCCGCCGGAGTTTTCCCCTCCAATCTGCAGCTCCTGATCTCCGTTTCGGTGTTTCTGTGTTTGTGCGGCGCTCCTTCCAGAGAACGACGGGGGACCTTTTTTATAGGCGTTTTTAGGTCAAGACGAAGGCGGTGGAGCGAAGATCGACGGCAACGGAGCCACGAGGCCCAAACGGGTGGGTCCCACGCGGCCACAGTACTGGCCGCGTGGGCCAGGCCCGTTTGGCCCTCGGGTCTCCGTTTGCTTGCTTCCTTTTCCGTAGTCCTTCTTCCTTCCAAATATTGACGCCCGTAAATTTCCAGGTGATTTCGTTGACGTTTGGGTCCCTGAAACATTAAAATACAAAACTAGGGTTTTCTGCCTGTGCAGGGTTAATTCCAAATAAATGGGAAAACTATGAAGTATTCCCAAAATCATGATAAAACATTGATATAACCCTTATATGATGCAAATATGATTGGAATATAAGCAATTAAAGTGCAAAGTTCATGTATGCATTTTACATGCATCAAATGCCCAATTAAATATCATAGTAGTCAACATGTCATGTATATGCATTGTCATGCGCTCACTATTCGTCAATTGCCCAGCTGTAATTTGTTCACCCAACATGTTAGTTATCTTTTATGGAGAGACACCACTAGTGAACTGTGGACCCCGGTCCATTCTTTTACACTGATTAAACAACCACAAACTGCAAACTGTTCCTTTTTCATTCTCTGCAATTTAATACTCATTTTCCACACCATACGTTTAATCCTTTGTTTTCAGCAAGCCAGTGAGATTGACAACCTCACTGTTTCGTTGGGGCAAAGTAGTTTGATTGTGTTGTGTGCAGATTCCACGTCAACAGTCCAGACTCCCTGCACAGCTATTTTTCTGGCGCCGTTGACAACCTTCTGAAGAGTTGCTGCTCCTACTGGTTCGATAACCTTGGTTTCTTTCTGAGGGAAAACTTGCTGCTGACTACATCATACCTTCCTCTTGGGGTCTCCCAACGAACGTGTGTTTCACGTCATCAAGCTATTTTTCTGGCGCCGTTGCCGGGGAGACAGCAGTCTTCTGCAAGGGGAGTTTCACGCTTCCAATCTCTTTACTTTGTTTTTGTCTTGCTTAGTTTATTTTATTTTATCTTGTTTGCTTTCAATTATCAAAAACACAAAAAAATTAGTTACTTGCATTTAGTTTATTTTCAGTTTTGTTTTCTGTTAGTTATCATGTCTGGTTCGGCTCATCATGTTTTGGTTCCTGAAGTTGAGGTTCGATCTTTTAAGCAACAAAGTGGAGAAAGTTTGAAAGATGCTTGGTATAGAATCAGCGATGCTCATCGTAGGTGTGCTAAAAAATATTCCACTATGATCCTGCTTAGAAATTTTTATGTTGGCATAACTAGCTGGTATAGATATGTCTTGGACACTTTGACGGGAGGTAACTTTCTTGGTACCCTGCGTTGGAAGCTAGTTATATTATTGAGAGCCTAGTAGGAACACCACCTGTTAGTAACATTAAAAATGAGATCACCTTGGAAGATGTTATAAAGAAATTGGAGTCTATAGAGAAAAATTTGCCAAATCTCCTTGATAGTACTAGCAAAGTTGATGAATCACTGGGAACCATTAATGAAAGAATTGCTGTTTTAGAAACTAGTACTATTCAAGATAATCAAAATCTTAGGATTGGTGAATTAGAGGAGGCTATGGATGTAATAAGTTCTACTTTTACCTCTATTAAAACTAAAAGCAAAAGGCTTTTGTGGGGAGAGAGCAAAAATTTATGTATGTTCCAAAAATTTCTAAACCAAAACCCACGGGTGCGTTTAAAACGGATAACGTGTTCAATGAGCTTGAGGGTAGTCACATAATGGTCTATTTAAATTTTCTTCCCAAGAATTACGTAAACTGAAAAGTCCTAGTGTGACAAACCCTGTTCTTGATGAAGCTTTTGATGAATTAGACCTTTCTTCACTTGGTAATACTTGATGCATGCTTTGTGCCTAGCTAAAAGGCGTTAAAGAAAAGCGCTTATGGGAGGCAACCCATTTTATTTTTCTGCAATTTTTCTTTTATTGAGTCAAGGAGTTTGTTTACTTCTGTAGCAACTCCTTTGTATCTTTATTTTCTCGCATTGTTGTGCCAAGAGTAGCCTCTAATGATAAGATGATGCTTAATTTTGATTGCTGCGCAGAAACAGATTTTTGCTGTTCACTGTACGAAATTCCTAAAATCACCAGATTGTTAATTAAATCTGAAATTTTTGTGCGTAATCTTTATGAATGTCTGAAACTTTCATTAGTTCAGAGTTTCTCGATCTGAGCGTCGTAAGTGCCTCGAAAAAATTCGTCTTTGCGGACTGTTCTGTTTTAGACAGATTATGCCTTTTTATTTTTGCATTCTCTCTTTTACTAGTGTTGAGTGAAATTCTTTTTTGGGTGGAAGAGCTTCACATAACATCAGTGGCTGTAGCTAATGTTTAAAGTAACAAATCATATTGCGTCTTTATAGAACATGTGAATTTTTGATTATGCACTAACCCTCTAATGAGATCTACTTTGAGTTTGGTGTGACGGAAGTTTTCAAGGGTCAAGAGAGAAGGATGATATAATAGGATCAAGAAGAGTGAAGAGCTTAAGCTTGGGGAGGCTCCCATGGATCTCCCCAGCATATTTCAAGAAGACTCAAGCGTCTAAGCTTGGGGATGCCCAAGGCATCCCCTTCTTCATCGTCAAAATTATCAGGTCATCTCTAGTGAAACTATATTTTAATTCTTTCACATCATATGTGCTTTTCTTGGAGCGTCTGTGTGCTTTTATTTTCAGTATTGCACTTTTATTTTCAATAAAGCTTGACTGGACCCTAGCATTCTTGATTGGGAGAGAGACACGCTCCGCTTTTTCATGAGAATACTCCTATTCTTCACTTATATTTGTTGAGTATTCATATCTAGCGCTGTTCAGCTTTTAGCTCTTGTTTTCATGTATCTC
Organism: Poa pratensis; assembly: GCA_947311845.1. NCBI lineage: Eukaryota > Viridiplantae > Streptophyta > Magnoliopsida > Poales > Poaceae > Poa > Poa pratensis. Next base: position 143,857,141 of record CAMZMU010000074.1, read on the forward strand.
TTGTCAGAGCTATTAGCTTTCTTTTGTAGAAAGTACTCTCTTGCTTCACTTATATTTGTTTGGAGAGTTGATGAAATAAATTGATTGGTGTTTGGTTGGTTCAGAAAATGTTGCATGTGGTAATTGGTATAAGGAAAAACTTGCTTAATCTTGTAGATCACTAAAATGGATAACTTGATGCTTGTCAATTGTTTTGAGTTAACAAGTAGATCATGATTAAATTGTGCATCACATGAGTTAAGCCTATTAGTGAAGAACTACCGTAAAGCTTGTTGAAAATTTGGTTTGCATCGGTGGTACCTCTAAGGTCTAGATATTTTCTAATAACAGGGTTTGGTTAACAAGGAAGACGGTATGAAGTCTTATAACGTTTGCAATATGTTTGTCATATAAAACTTGGTGTACGGGTTGATATTCTTGTTTGCTTACATAACCTTGCTAGCCTAAACTCTGTACTGAGAGGGAATGCTTCTCGTGCATCCAAATCCTTGAGCCAAAATCCATGCCATTTGTGTCCACCATAACTACCTATATGTGGTATTTCCTTGCCACTCCAAGTAAATTTTTCATGTGCTACCTTTAAATTATTCAAAATGTTATTATTCCCTTTTTGTGTCAATGTTTACTAGCTCATGAGGAATTAGTGTGGTTATTCTTTATTCTATTTGTCGAGTGGACTTTTACACCTGGACTAGTGGCATATACATCCGCTTATCCAATAACTTGCAAAAAGAGCTGGCAACGGGGTGCCCAGTCCCAATTAATTACAACTTTAACCAATTAATTCTCTTCACACTTTTGCCCTGATTCATCAGTAAGCAATGACAAACAGTGAAATACCTGAATGTGTGTAAACCAAAGAGAAAGAGGGATGATCTGCCTTGCTGGTAGAAATAACGTCCTTCATGGGAGCCGCTCTTAAAAGTCCGTTCGACAGGTAGAATACTGTTCTCACCCGCTACCATTCGTTGACAATTAACAAACACCTCTCAAAAATAGATACTCCTCCATGGTATGTGATTGATGGAAGGCACCCGAGGATTCGGTTAGCCATGGCTTGTGTTAGCAAGGTTGGGAGGAGTATCAAATATTTTATGCAATCTCTATATGCTTTCAAAAACCTAAAAGCTCTAGCACATGATTTAATCCCTGCTTCCCTCTGCGAAGGGCCTTTCTTTTACTTTTATGTTGAGTCAGTTTTCCTATTCTTTCTGTCTTCCACAAGCAAACACTAGTGTCAACTTTGTTACAACATGCGTTATATGCAATGTATTGGACTTGTTATACTACTTTGTGTTGACAATATCCATGAGATAAATATGTTGAAAGTTGAAGCAAATGCTGAAACTAAATTCTTCCTTTGTGTTGATTAAATACCTTTTGTTAGAAACTATTGCTTTATGAGTTAACACTTATGCAAAACTGTTTGATGCTTGTCTCGAAAGTACTATTCATGAAAACGTTTAGCTTGTGTGATTCATTGTTTACTCATTATCTATTTGGTAGCAAATTATAGACCATTGACTTGGATCACTTCATTCATTTACATGTGCCTTGCAATATTATATGATCAAGATTATGATAGTAGCATGTCACCTCAAAAATTATTTGTTTTTATCGTTTACCTACTCGAGGACGAGTAGGAACTAAGCTTGGGGATGCTGATACGTCTCAAACGTATCTATAATTTTTGATGTTCCATGCTTGTTTTATACCAATTGCTACATGTTTTGCATCTACTTTATATCACTTTTATACATTTTTTGGGACTAACCTATTAACAAGATGCCGAAGTGCCAGTTCCTGTTTTCTGCTGTTTTTGTATTCCAGAAAAGCTAGTCTGGAAATATTCTCGGAATTGGACGAAACTACACGGGGGTCCTATTTTTCCAGAACACACCTGACGGAGCGAAGGAGCAGCAGAGGAGGGCCACCAGGAGGCCACACGCACCAGGGCGCGGGCCCCCCTCTGCCGCGCCCTGGGTGGTGTGGGCCCCTCGGGGGTCCGCAGCCGCCGCCCTTTCGCCTACTTATTCCCCCCGACGCGAAAACCCTAAGTACCTGAGCAAATATCCACGAAAAGTTCCAGAGACGCCGCCGTCGTCAACCCTAGCTCGGGAGGGTTCAGAACCTCTTCCCGGCACCCTGCCGGAGAGGGGAATCGTCACCGGAGGCTTCTACATCGCCATGCCTGCCTCCGGAGTGATGCGTGAGTAGTTCATCCTTGGACTACGGGTCCATAGCAGTAGCTAGATGGTTGTCTCTCCACTTTGTGCCATCATGTTTAGATCTTGTGAGCTGCCCTACATGATCAAGATCATATTATTGTAATGCTACATGTTGTGTTTGCTGGGATCCGATGAATATTGAATATTATGTCAAGTTGATTATCAATCTATCTTATATGTTATTTAAGATCTTGCATGCTTTCCGTTACTCGTAGATGCTTTGGCCAAGTAGATGCTTGTAACTCCAAGAGAGAGTATTTATGCTAGATAGTGGGTTCATGTCTCCGTTTAACCTGGGACAGTGACAGAAAGTTCTAAGGTTGTGGATGTGCTGTTGCCACTAGGGATAACCTAACGATGCTATGTCCACGGCATATGTGTTTGTTTACATTACGCACTTTACTTAATGCAATTATCCGTTGCTTGCAACTTAATACCAACGGGGGACTCGGATGACAACCCGGCGGTGGATTATTAGTCATAGATGCTGTTGGATAACGGTCTATGTATTATGTCGTAATGCCCAATTAAATATCATAGTAGTCAACATGTCATGTATATGCATTGTCATGCGCTCACTATTCGTCAATTGCCCAGCTGTAATTTGTTCACCCAACATGTTAGTTATCTTTTATGGAGAGACACCACTAGTGAACTGTGGACCCCGGTCCATTCTTTTACACTGATTAAACAACCACAAACTGCAAACTGTTCCTTTTTCATTCTCTGCAATTTAATACTCATTTTCACAATACGTTTAATCCTTTGTTTTCAGCAAGCCAGTGAGATTGACAACCTCACTGTTTCGTTGGGGCAAAGTAGTTTGATTGTGTTGTGTGCAGATTCCACGTCAACAGTCCAGACTCCTGCAACAGCTATTTTTCTGGCGCCGTTGACAACCTTCTGAAGAGTTGCTGCTCCTACTGGTTCGATAACCTTGGTTTCTTTCTGAGGGAAAACTTGCTGCTGACTACATCATACCTTCCTCTTGGGGTCTCCCAACGAACGTGTGTTTCACGTCATCAGTCCACTAGTGAAAGTAGATCCCTAGGCCTTGTTTCTAAGCATTGAAACAGTTTACACCAGTTCTGCTACATGTTTGCTTGCTGCCATTTTTATTTCAGATTGCAATTACTACTTATAATCAGCCATATTACTTGTATTTTAATATCTCTTCGCCGAACTAGTGCACCTATACACCTGACAAGTGTATTGGGTGTGTTGGGGACACAAGAGACTTCTTGTATCTTAATTGCAGGGTTGCTTGAGAGGGATATCTTTGACCTCTACCTCCCTGAGTTCGATAAACCTTGGGTGATTCACTTAAGGGAAACTTGCTGCTGTTCTACAAACCTCTGCACTTGGAGGCCCAACACTGTCTACAAGAATAGAAGCGTGCGTAGACATCAGGTGCCTTCCATCAATCACATACCATGGAGGAGTATCTATTTTTGAGAGGTGTTTGTTAATTGTCAACGAATGGTAGCGGGTGAGAACAGTATTCTACCTGTCAAACGGACTTTTAAGAGCGGCTCCCATGAAGGACGTTATTTCTACCAGCAAGGCAGATCATCCCTCTTTCTCTTTGGTTTACACACATTCAGGTATTTCACTGTTTGTCATTGCTTACTGATGAATCAGGGCAAAAGTGTGAAGAGAATTAATTGGTTAAAGTTGTAATTAATTGGGACTGGGCACCCCGTTGCCAGCTCTTTTTGCAATTATTGGATAAGCGGATGTATATGCCACTAGTCCAGGTGTAAAAGTCCATTGACAAATAGAATAAAGAATAACCACACTAATTCCTCATGAGCTAGTAAACATTGACACAAAAAGGGAATAATAACATTTTGAATAATTTAAAGGTAGCACATGAAAAATTTACTTGGAGTGGCAAGGAAATACCACATATAGGTAGTTATGGTGGACACAAATGGCATGGATTTTGGCTCAAGGATTTGGATGCACGAGAAGCATTCCCTCTCAGTACAGAGTTTAGGCTAGCAAGGTTATGTAAGCAAACAAGAATATCAACCCGTACACCAAGTTTTATATGACAAACATATTGCAAACGTTATAAGACTTCATACCGTCTTCCTTGTTAACCAAACCCTGTTATTAGAAAATATCTAGACCTTAGAGATACCACCGATGCAAACCAAATTTTCAACAAGCTTTACGGTAGTTCTTCACTAATAGGCTTAACTCATGTGATGCACAATTTAATCATGATCTACTTGTTAACTCAAAACAATTGACAAGCATCAAGTTATCCATTTTAGTGATCTACAAGATTAAGCAAGTTTTTCCTTATACCAATTACCACATGCAACATTTTCTGAACCAACCAAACACCAATCAATTTATTTAATCAACTCTCCAAACAAATATAAGTGAAGCAAGAGAGTACTTTCTACAAAAGAAAGCTAATAGCTCTGACAAGAGATACATGAAAACAAGAGCTAAAAGCTGAACAGCGCTAGATATGAATACTCAACAAATATAAGTGAAGAATAGGAGTATTCTCATGAAAAAGCGGAGCGTGTCTCTCTCCCAATCAAGAATGCTAGGGTCCAGTCAAGCTTTATTGAAAATAAAAGTGCAATACTGAAAATAAAAGCACACAGACGCTCCAAGAAAAGCACATATGATGTGAAAGAATTAAAATATAGTTTCACTAGAGATGACCTGATAATTTTGACGATGAAGAAGGGGATGCCTTGGGCATCCCCAAGCTTAGACGCTTGAGTCTTCTTGAAATATGCTGGGGAGATCCATGGGAGCCTCCCCAAGCTTAAGCTCTTCACTCTTCTTGATCCTATTATATCATCCTTCTCTCTTGACCCTTGAAAACTTCCGTCACACCAAACTCAAAGTAGATCTCATTAGAGGGTTAGTGCATAATCAAAAATTCACATGTTCTATAAAGACGCAATATGATTTGTTACTTTAAACATTAGCTACAGCCACTGATGTTATGTGAAGCTCTTCCACCCAAAAAAGAATTTCACTCAACACTAGTAAAAGAGAGAATGCAAAATAAAAAGGCATAATCTGTCTAAAACAGAACAGTCCGCAAAGACGAATTTTTTCGAGGCACTTACGACGCTCAGATCGAAAAACTTGAACTAATGAAAGATTCAGACATTCATAAAGATTACGCACAAAAATTTTCAGATTTAATTAACAATCTGGTGATTTTAGGAATTTCGTACAGTGAACAGCAAAAATCTGTTTCTGCGCAGCAATCAAAATTAAGCATCATCTTACATTAGAGGCTACTCTTGGCACAACAATGCGAGAAAATAAAGATACAAAGGAGTTGCTACAGAAGTAAACACTCCTTGACTCAATAAAAGAAAAATTGCAGAAAAAAAAAATGGGTTGCCTCCCATAAGCGCTTTTCTTTAACGCCTTTTAGCTAGGCACAAAGCATGCATCAAGTATTACCAAGTGAAGAAGCATCAACATTGTAATTTGTTCGAACAATAGAATCATAAGGTGGCTTAATCTTCTTCCTAGGAAAGTGTTCCATACCTTTCTTGAGAGGAAATTGATATTTTATATTCCCTTCTTTCATATCAATAATAGCACCTACAGTTCTAAGAAAAGGTCTTCCCAGCACAATAGGGCATGATGGATTGCATTCAATATCCAAGACAATAAAATCAACGGGGACATAATTGTTGTTAACCATGATAAGAACATCATCAATTCTTCCCAAAGGTTTTTTAATAGTAGAATCAGCAAGGTGAACATCCAAGTAACAATTTTCCAAAGGTGCTAAATCAAGCATATCATAAATCTTTTAGGCATAACAGAAATACTAGCACCAAGGTCACACAAAGCATTGCAATCAAAGTCATTCAATTTCATTTTAATGATGGGCTCCCAACCATCTTCTAACTTCCTAGGGATAGAAGCTTCATGTTTTAATTTTTCTCTAACTTGTATGAGAGCATTAGTAATATGTTTAGTAAAAGCCATGTTTATCTCACTTGCATTAGGACTTCTAGCTAGCTTTTGCAAGAACTTAATTACTTCAGAAATATTGCAACCATCAAAATCAAAGTCATTATCATCAAAAGTAATGGATTATTATCTTCCTTATTGCTAGAAATTTCAGCATCTTTATCAAGGACAGTTTCAGAGTTATCAGGCAATTTAGGACATTTTGCAATAGAAGTGGAAACATTACCAACACCAATTATCTTGCCATTAATGGTAGGAGGTTTGCTAACACTTGAGTTTGAAGCATTTTCAGAAGTAGTAATAGTATAAACTCTAGCAATATTATTCTTTCTAGCAATTTCATCCTCTCTTTCCCATCTAGCATGCAATTCAGCTAACATCCTCACATTGTTATCAATTTTAACTTGTATAGCATTGAGAGTTTTGCTCTCTTTAACATCATGAGGCATGTTCTTTAGTTTCAACAAGTCAACATCAAGAGCAAGACTATCAACTTTAGAGGAAAGCACATCAATTTTCCCAAATTTCTCCTCAACAGTTTTATTGAAAGCAGTTTGTGTACTAATAAATCCTTAAGCATAACTTCAAGATCGGAGGGTACACTCTTATTATTGTTGTAGGAGTTACTATAGGAATTTCCATAACCATTGCCACTATTAGAAGGATAGGGCCTATAATTGCTATTACCAAAATTATTCCTATAAGCATTGTTGTTGAAGTTATTATTTTTAATGAAGTTCACATCAACATGCTCTTCTTGAGCAACCAAAGAAGCTAAAGGAACATTATTTGGATCAACATGTGTTTGACCATTTGCAAGCATAGACATAATAGTATCAATTTTGGCACTCAAGGAAGAGGTTTCCTCAACAGAATTTACCTTCTTACCTGTTGGAGCTCTCTCGGTGTGCCACTCAGAATAATTAATCATCATATCATCTAGAAGCTTTGTTGCAGCACCCAAAGTGATGGACATAAAGGTACCTCCAGCGGCCGAATCCAATAAATTCCTTGAAGAAAAATTTAATCCTGCATAGAAGGTTTGGATGATCATCCAAGTAGTCAGTCCATGAGTGGGACAATTTTTAACCAATGATTTCATTCTCTCCCATGCTTGAGCAACATGTTCATTATCAAATTGCTTAAAATTCATTATGCTACTTCTCAAAGAAATAATCTTAGCAGGAGGATAATATTTTCCAATAAAAGCATCTTTGCATTTAGTCCATGAATCAATACTATTTCTAGGCAAAGATAGCAACCATTCTTTAGCACGTCCTCTCAAGGAGAAAGGAAAAAGTTTCAGTTTAATAATATCACCATCTACTTCCTTGAGCTTTTGCATTTCACAAAGTTCAACAAAGTTATTAAGGTGAACAGCAGCATCATCAGTACTAACACCAGAAAATTGCTCTTTCATAACAAGATTTAAAAGTGCAGGTTTAATTTCATAAAATTCTGCTGAAGCAGCAGGTGGAGCAATAGGTGTGCATATGAAATCATTGTTGTTCGTGCTAGTGAAATCACACAACTTAGTGTTCTCAGGAGTACTCATTTTAGCAGAATTAAAAACAGACAGAAAATAACTTGAAAGTAAACTAGATGCAAGTAACTAATTTTTTTGTGTTTTTGATAATTGAAAGCAAACAAGATAAAATAAAATAAACTAAGCAAGACAAAAACAAAGTAAAGAGATTGGAAGCGTGAAACTCCCCTTGCAGAAGACTGCTGTCTCCCCGGCAACGGCGCCAGAAAAAGAGCTTGATGACGTGAAACACACGTTCGTTGGGAGACCCCAAGAGGAAGGTATGATGCAGTCAGCAGCAAGTTTTCCCTCAGAAAGAAACCAAGGTTATCGAACCAGTAGGAGCAGCAACTCTTCAGAAGGTTGTTGGTGGCTCGCGGCGCAACACGATCACCAACGTGGAATCTGCACACAACACAATCAAACTACTTTGCCCCAACGAAACAGTGAGGTTGTCAATCTCACTGGCTTGCTGAAAACAAAGGATTAAACGTATGGTGTGGAAAATGAGTATTAAATTGCAGAGAATGAAAAAGGAACAGTTTGCAGTTTGTGGTGTTTAATCAGTGTAAAAGAATGGACCGGGGTCCACAGTTCACTAGTGGTGTCTCTCCATAAAAGATAACTAACATGTTGGGTGAACAAATTACAGCTGGGCAATTGACAAATAGTGAGCGCATGACAATGCATATATGACATGATGATTACTATGATATTTAATTGGGCATTTGATGCATCCAAAATGCATCTACTTTTCCAAGCACTTTTTGCCTCATAATTTGCTCCGAAATCCGGGTTGTCATCCGAGTCCCCCGTTGGTATTAAGTTGCAAGCAACGGATAATTGCATTAAGTAAAGTGCGTAATGTAAACAAACATATGCCCGTGGATATAGCATCGTTAGGTTATCCCTAGTGGCAACAGCACATCCGCAACCTTAGAACTTTCTGTCACTCCCAGATTACGGAGGCATGAACCCACTATCTAGCATAAATACTCTCTCTTGGAGTTACAAGCATCTACTTGGCCAAATCTACGAGTAACGGAAAGCATGTAAGATCTTAAATAACATAGGGCATAGATTGATAATCAACTTGACATAGTGGTGGCTCTAGGTCAATAGTGCCAGAAACAATTGTGTACGACACGTCATTGGGAAACCCCAAGAGGAAGGTATGATGAGTGCAGCAGTAAGTTTTCCCTCAGTATGAAACCAAGGTTTAATCGAACCAGTAGAAACGAGGTTTGCTTCGAAGGTGTTGGTGGAGGAGTAATGCGGCGCAACACCAGGATTCCGTGCCAACGTGGAACCTGCACAACACAACCAAATTACTTTGCCCCAATTACAGTGAGGTTGTCATTCTCACCGGCTTGCTGAAAACAAAGGGTTAAACGTATCGAATGGAAAATGATGTTTGTTTGCATAAAACAGTAGAGAACAATGATTGCAGTAGATTGTATTTCAGATAAAAGAATGGACCGCGGTCCACAGTTCACTAGGGTGTCTCTCAATAAGATAACTAAATGTTGGGTAAACAAATTACAGCTGGGCAATTGACAATTGATAAGTGCATATAACATGCATGTGTGAGTTGTGGTGTCTACTATGAGATTCATTTGGCATTACGACAAAGTACATAGACCGCTATCCAGCATGCATCATGGCCTAAATAGTCCACTTCCCTTTCGGTTAACATCCGTACCCCTTCCAGTATTAAGTTGCAAGCAACAGACAATTGCATAAGTAATGTGCGTAATGTAAACAATACATTCATCCTTGAATAAAGCATTGCTGTTTTACCCCTAGTGGCAACAACACATCTACAACCTTAGAAACTTGTGTCACTATCCAGGTTAAATAGAGGTTGAACCCAACTATCATGCATAAATACCCCCTCTGGAGTTACAAGTATTCACGTGGCCAAGGCTTCAACAAGTAACGGAGAGCATGCAAGATCACAAATGACATAGACATGATAATAAAATCAGCTCCACATAGGTATCAATATAAGTCAGATCCCAGCAAACACAACATGTAGCATTACAATAAGATGATCTTGATCAGATAGGCAGCTCACAAGACTAAACATGATGGCACAAGTGGAGAAGACAACCATCAGCTACTACTGCGTATGGACCCATAGTCCAAGATGAACTACTCACGCATCACTCCGAGGCGGGCATGGCGATGTAGAGCCCTCTGGTGATGATTCCCCTCTCCGCAGGGTGCCGGGAAGAGCTTCAAAACCCCCCGAGTTAGGGTTGACGACGAGGCGCAGCGAAAATGTCTGGATGAAAGGCTCGGTTTTTAGGTTTTCGCGTCTCGGGAATAAATAGGCGAAGGGGGCGATGTCGGCGGACCCCCGAGGGCCCAAACCATAGGCTGGCGCGGTGGGCCCACTGCCGCGCCAGCCTGTGGTTTGGCCACCCTCCTGGCTCCTCTCGTCTCTCCTTCGGACTCCGTGTACGGCTGGAAAAATAGGGACCTGGCCTTTGTTTCGTGCAATTCGAGAATATTTCCAGAAGTAACTTCCTGAAACCAAAAACAGCAGAAAACAGGGAACTGGCACTGTGGCATCTTGTTAATAGGTAGTCCCAGAAATGCAAAAAATGATACGAAGTGTATATAAAACATGTACAAATGGTATAATATAAGCATGGAACAGCAGAAATTATGGATACGTTGGAGACGTATCACATAGTATTCAATATTCATCGGATCCCAGCAAACACAACATGTAGCATTACAATAATATGATCTTGATCATGTAGGGCAGCTCACAAGATCTAAACATGATGGCACAAAGTGGAGAGACAACCATCTAGCTACTGCTATGGACCCGTAGTCCAAGGATGAACTACTCACGCATCACTCCGGAGGCAGGCATGGCGATGTAGAAGCCTCCGGTGACGATTCCCCTCTCCGGCAGGGTGCCGGGAAGAGGTTCTGGACCCTCCCGAGCTAGGGTTGACGCGGCGGCGTCTCTGGAACTTTTCGTGGATATTGCTCAGGCACTTAGGGTTTTCGCGTCGGGGGGAATAAGTAGGCGAAAGGGCGGCGGCTGACGACCCCCGAGGGGCCCACACCACCCTAGGGCGCGCCAGGGGGGGCCCGCGCCCTAGTGGCGTGTGGGGCCTGGTGGCCTCCTCTGCTGCTCCTTTGGTCCTTCAGGTGTGTTCTGGAAAATAGGGATCCCCGTGAAGTTTCGTCCAATTCCGAGAATATTTCCAGACTAGCTTTTCTGGAATACAAAAACAGCAGAAAACAGGAACTGGCACTTCGGCATCTTGTTAATAGGTTAGTCCCAAAAAATGTATAAAAGTGATATAAAGTAGATGCAAAACATGTAGCAATTGGTATAAAACAAGCATGGAACATCAAAAATTATAGATACGTTTGAGACGTATCAGCATCCCCAAGCTTAGTTCCTACTCGTCCTCGAGTAGGTAAACGATAAAAACAAAATAATTTTTGAGGTGACATGCTACCATCATAATCTTGATCATATAATATTGCAAGGCACATGTAAATGAATGAAGTGATCCAAGTCAATGGTCTATAATTTGCTACCAAATAGATAATGAGTAAACAATGAATCACACAAGCTAAACGTTTTCATGAATAGTACTTTCGAGACAAGCATCAAACAGTTTTGCATAAGTGTTAACTCATAAAGCAATAGTTTCTAATAAAAGGTATTTAATCAACACAAAGGAAGAATTAGTTTCAGCATTTGCTTCAACTTTCAACATATTTATCTCATGGATATTGTCAACACAAAGTAGTATAACAAGTCCAATACATTGCATATAACGCATGTTGTAACAAAGTTGACACTAGTGTTTGCTTGTGGAAGACAGAAAGAATAGGAAAACTGACTCAACATAAAAGTAAAAGAAAGGCCCTTCGCAGAGGGAAGCAGGGATTAAGTCATGTGCTAGAGCTTTTAGGTTTTTGAAAGCATATAGAGATTGCATAAAATATTTGATACTCCTCCCAACCTTGCTAACACAAGCCATGGCTAACCGAATCCTCGGGTGCCTTCCATCAATCACATACCATGGAGGAGTATCTATTTTTGAGAGGTGTTTGTTAATTGTCAACGAATGGTAGCGGGTGAGAACAGTATTCTACCTGTCAAACGGACTTTTAAGAGCGGCTCCCATGAAGGACGTTATTTCTACCAGCAAGGCAGATCATCCCTCTTTCTCTTTGGTTTACACACATTCAGGTATTTCACTGTTTGTCATTGCTTACTGATGAATCAGGGCAAAAGTGTGAAGAGAATTAATTGGTTAAAGTTGTAATTAATTGGGACTGGGCACCCCGTTGCCAGCTCTTTTTGCAAATTGGATAAGCGGATGTATATGCCACTAGTCCAGGTGTAAAAGTCCACTCAAATAGAATAAAGAATAACCACACTAATTCCTCATGAGCTAGTAAACATTGACACAAAAAGGGAATAATAACATTTTGAATAATTTAAAGGTAGCACATGAAAAATTTACTTGGAGTGGCAAGGAAATACCACATATAGGTAGTTATGGTGGACACAAATGGCATGGATTTTGGCTCAAGGATTTGGATGCACGAGAAGCATTCCCTCTCAGTACAGAGTTTAGGCTAGCAAGGTTATGTAAGCAAACAAGAATATCAACCCGTACACCAAGTTTTATATGACAAACATATTGCAAACGTTATAAGACTTCATACCGTCTTCCTTGTTAACCAAACCCTGTTATTAGAAAATATCTAGACCTTAGAGATACCACCGATGCAAACCAAATTTTCAACAAGCTTTACGGTAGTTCTTCACTAATAGGCTTAACTCATGTGATGCACAATTTAATCATGATCTACTTGTTAACTCAAAACAATTGACAAGCATCAAGTTATCCATTAGTGATCTACAAGATTAAGCAAGTTTTTCCTTATACCAATTACCACATGCAACATTTTCTGAACCAACCAAACACCAATCAATTTATTTATCAACTCTCCAAACAAATATAAGTGAAGCAAGAGAGTACTTTCTACAAAAGAAAGCTAATAGCTCTGACAAGAGATACATGAAAACAAGAGCTAAAAGCTGAACAGCGCTAGATATGAATACTCAACAAATATAAGTGAAGAATAGGAGTATTCTCATGAAAAAGCGGAGCGTGTCTCTCTCCCAATCAAGAATGCTAGGGTCCAGTCAAGCTTTATTGAAAATAAAAGTGCAATACTGAAAATAAAAGCACACAGACGCTCCAAGAAAAGCACATATGATGTGAAAGAATTAAAATATAGTTTCACTAGAGATGACCTGATAATTTTGACGATGAAGAAGGGGATGCCTTGGGCATCCCCAAGCTTAGACGCTTGAGTCTTCTTGAAATATGCTGGGGAGATCCATGGGAGCCTCCCCAAGCTTAAGCTCTTCACTCTTCTTGATCCTATTATATCATCCTTCTCTCTTGACCCTTGAAAACTTCCGTCACACCAAACTCAAAGTAGATCTCATTAGAGGGTTAGTGCATAATCAAAAATCACATGTTCTATAAAGACGCAATATGATTGTTACTTTAAACATTAGCTACAGCCACTGATGTTATGTGAAGCTCTTCCACCCAAAAAAGAATTTCACTCAACACTAGTAAAAGAGAGAATGCAAAATAAAAAGGCATAATCTGTCTAAAACAGAACAGTCCGCAAAGACGAATTTTTTCGAGGCACTTACGACGCTCAGATCGAAAACTTGAACTAATGAAAGATTCAGACATTCATAAAGATTACGCACAAAAATTTCAGATTTAATTAACAATCTGGTGATTTTAGGAATTTCGTACAGTGAACAGCAAAAATCTGTTTCTGCGCAGCAATCAAAATTAAGCATCTCTTAACATTAGAGGCTACTCTTGGCACAACAATGCGAGAAAATAAAGATACAAAGGAGTTGCTACAGAAGTAAACACTCCTTGACTCAATAAAAGAAAAATTGCAGAAAAAAAATAATGGGTTGCCTCCCATAAGCGCTTTTCTTTAACGCCTTTTAGCTAGGCACAAAGCATGCATCAAGTATTACCAAGTGAAGAAGCATCAACATTGTAATTTGTTCGAACAATAGAATCATAAGGTGGCTTAATCTTCTTCCTAGGAAAGTGTTCCATACCTTTCTTGAGAGGAAATTGATATTTTATATTCCCTTCTTTCATATCAATAATAGCACCTACAGTTCTAAGAAAAGGTCTTCCAGCACAATAGGGCATGATGGATTGCATTCAATATCCAAGACAATAAAATCAACGGGGACATAATTGTTGTTAACCATGATAAGAACATCATCAATTCTTCCCAAAGGTTTTTTAATAGTAGAATCAACAAGGTGAACATCCAAGTAACAATTTTCCAAAGGTGCTAAATCAAGCATATCATAAATCTTTTAGGCATAACAGAAATACTAGCACCAAGGTCACACAAAGCATTGCAATCAAAGTCATTCAATTTCATTTAATGATGGGCTCCCAACCATCTTCTAACTTCCTAGGGATAGAAGCTTCATGTTTAATTTTCTCCCTAACTTGTATGAGAGCATTAGTAATATGTTTAGTAAAAGCCATGTTTATCTCACTGCATTAGGACTTCTAGCTAGCTTTTGCAAGAACTTAATTACTTCAGAAATATTGCAACCATCAAAATCAAAGTCATTATCATCAAAAGTAATGGAGTTATTATCTTCCTTATTGCTAGAAATTTCAGCATCTTTATCAAGGACAGTTTCAGAGTTATCAGGCAATTTAGGACATTTTGCAATAGAAGTGGAAACATTACCAACACCAATTATCTTGCCATTAATGGTAGGAGGTTTGCTAACACTTGAGTTTGAAGCATTTTCAGAAGTAGTAATAGTATAAACTCTAGCAATATTATTCTTTCTAGCAATTTCATCCTCTCTTTCCCATCTAGCATGCAATTCAGCTAACATCCTCACATTGTTATCAATTTTAACTTGTATAGCATTGAGAGTTTTGCTCTCTTTAACATCATGAGGCATGTTCTTTAGTTTCAACAAGTCAACATCAAGAGCAAGACTATCAACTTTAGAGGAAGACATCAATTTTCCCAAATTTCTCCTCAACAGTTTTATTGAAAGCAGTTTGTGTACTAATAAAATCCTTAAGCATAACTTCAAGATCGAGGGTACACTCTTATTATTGTTGTAGGAGTTACTATAGGAATTTCCATAACCATTGCCACTATTAGAAGGATAGGGCCTATAATTGCTATTACCAAAATTATTCCTATAAGCATTGTTGTTGAAGTTATTATTTTTAATGAAGTTCACATCAACATGCTCTTCTTGAGCAACCAAAGAAGCTAAAGGAACATTATTTGGATCAACATGTGTTTGACCATTTGCAAGCATAGACATAATAGTATCAATTTTGGCACTCAAGGAAGGTTTCTCAACAGAATTTACCTTCTTACCTGTTGGAGCTCTCTCGGTGTGCCACTCAGAATAATTAATCATCATATCATCAAGATTTGTTGCAGCACCCAAAGTGATGGACATAAAGGTACCTCCAGCGGCCGAATCCAATAAATTCCTTGAAGAAAAATTTAATCCTGCATAGAAGGTTTGGATGATCATCCAAGTAGTCAGTCCATGAGTGGGACAATTTTTAACCAATGATTTCATTCTCTCCCATGCTTGAGCAACATGTTCATTATCAAATTGCTTAAAATTCATTATGCTACTTCTCAAAGAAATAATCTTAGCAGGAGGATAATATTTTCCAATAAAAGCATCTTTGCATTTAGTCCATGAATCAATACTATTTCTAGGCAAAGATAGCAACCATTCTTTAGCACGTCCTCTCAAGGAGAAAGGAAAAAGTTTCAGTTTAATAATATCACCATCTACTTCCTTGAGCTTTTGCATTTCACAAAGTTCAACAAAGTTATTAAGGTGAACAGCAGCATCATCAGTACTAACACCAGAAAATTGCTCTTTCATAACAAGATTTAAAAGTGCAGGTTTAATTTCATAAAATCTGCTGAAGCAGCAGGTGGAGCAATAGGTGTGCATATGAAATCATTGTTGTTCGTGCTAGTGAAATCACACAACTTAGTGTTCTCAGGAGTACTCATTTTAGCAGAATTAAAAACAGGACAGAAAATAACTTGAAAGTAAACTAGATGCAAGTAACTAATTTTTTTGTGTTTTTGATAATTGAAAGCAAACAAGATAAAATAAAATAAACTAAGCAAGACAAAAACAAAGTAAAGAGATTGGAAGCGTGAAACTCCCCTTGCAGAAGACTGCTGTCTCCCCGGCAACGGCGCCAGAAAAAGAGCTTGATGGTGAATCACACGTCGTTGGGAGACCCCAAGAGGAAGGTATGATGCAGTTCAGCAGCAAGTTTTCCCTCAGAAAGAAACCAAGGTTATCGAACCAGTAGGAGCAGCAACTCTTCAGAAGGTTGTTGGCTCGCGCGGCGCAACACGATCACCAACGTGGAATCTGCACACAACACAATCAAACTACTTTGCCCCAACGAAACAGTGAGGTTGTCAATCTCACCGGCTTGCTGAAAACAAAGGATTAAACGTATGGTGTGGAAAATGAGTATTAAATTGCAGAGAATGAAAAAGGAACAGTTTGCAGTTTGTGGTTGTTTAATCAGTGTAAAAGAATGGACCGGGGTCCACAGTTCACTAGTGGTGTCTCTCCATAAAAGATAACTAACATGTTGGGTGAACAAATTACAGCTGGGCAATTGACAAATAGTGAGCGCATGACAATGCATATATATGACATGATGATACTATGATATTTAATTGGGCATTACGACATAATACATAGACCGTTATCCAACAATCTATGACTAATAATCCACCGCCGGGTTGTCATCCGAGTCCCCCGTTGGTATTAAGTTGCAAGCAACGGATAATTGCATTAAGTAAAGTGCGTAATGTAAACAAATACATATGACCGTGGACATAGCATTGTTAGGTTATCCCTAGTGGCAACAGCACATCCGCAACCTTAGAAGTTGCTGTCACTCTCCCAGATTACCGAGGCATGAACCCACTATCTAGCATAAATACTCTCTCTGGGTTACAAGCATCTACTTGGCCAAATCATCTACGAGTAACGGAAAGCATGTAAGATCTTAAATAACATAGGGCATAGATTGATAATCAACTTGACATAGTGGTGGCTCTAGGTCAATAGTGCCAGAAACAATGCTTGTACGTCACACGTCAGTTGGGAACCCCAAGAGGAAGGTATGATGAGTGCAGCAGTAAGTTTTCCCTCAGTATGAAACCAAGGTTTAATCGAACCAGTAGGAAAACGAGGTTTGCTTCGAAGGTGTTGGTGGAGGAGTGTAGTGCGGCGCAACACCAGGGATTCCGGTGCCAACGTGGAACCTGCACAACAAAACCAAATTACTTTGCCCCAAATTAACAGTGAGGTTGTCAATCTCACCGGCTTGCTGAAAACAAAGGGTTAAACGTATCGAATGGAAAATGATGTTTGTTTGCATAAAACAGTAGAGAACAATGATTGCAGTAGATTGTATTTCAGATGTAAAAGAATGGACCGGGTCCACAGTTCACTAGTGGTGTCTCTCCAATAAGATAACTAACATGCTGGGTAAACAAATTACAGTTGGGCAATTGACAATTGATAAGTGCATATAACATGCATGTGTGAGTTGTGGTGTCTACTATGAGATTCATTTGGGCATTACGACAAAGTACATAGACCGCTATCCAGCATGCATCTATGCCTAAATAGTCCACTTTCCGGTTAACATCCGTACCCCTTCCAGTATTAAGTTGCAAGCAACAGACAATTGCATTAAGTAATGTGCGTAATGTAAACAATACATTCATCCTTGAATAAAGCATTGCTGTTTTACCCCTAGTGGCAACAACACATCTACAACCTTAGAACTTGCTGTCACTATCCCAGGTTAAATAGAGGTTGAACCCAACTATCATGCATAAATACCCCCTCTTGGAGTTACAAGTATTCACGTGGCCAAGGCTTCAACAAGTAACGGAGAGCATGCAAGATCACAAATGACATAGACATGATAATATAATATTCAGCTCCACATAGGTATCAATATAAGTCAGATCCCAGCAAACACAACATGTAGCATTACAATAAGATGATCTTGATCATGATAGGCAGCTCACAAGATCTAAACATGATGGCACAAGTGGAGAAGACAACCATCTAGCTACTGCTATGGACCCATAGTCCAAGGATGAACTACTCACGCATCACTCCGGAGGCGGGCATGGCGATGTAGAGCCCTCTGGTGATGATTCCCCTCTCCGGCAGGGTGCCGGGAAGAGCTTCAGAAACCCCCCGAGTTAGGGTTGACGACGACGGCGGCAGCGAATATGTTCTGGATGAAAGGCTCGGTGTTTTAGGGTTTTCGCGTCTCGGGGAATAAATAGGCGAAGGGGCGATGTCGGCGGACCCCCGAGGGGCCCAAACCATAGGCTGGCGCGGTGGGGCCCACTGCCGCGCCAGCCTGTGGTTTGGCCACCTCCTGGCTCCTCTTCGTCTCTCCTTCGGACTCCGTGTACGTGCTGGAAAAATAGGGACCTGGCCTTTTGTTTCGTGCAATTCCGAGAATATTTCCAGAAGTAACTTTCTGAAACCAAAAACAGCAGAAAACAGGGAACTGGCACTGTGGCATCTTGTTAATAGGTTAGTCCCAGAAAATGCATAAAAGTGATACGAAGTGTATATAAAACATGTAGCAAATGGTATAATATAAGCATGGAACAGCAGAAATTATGGATACGTTGGAGACGTATCACATAGTATTCAATATTCATCGGATCCCAGCAAACACAACATGTAGCATTACAATAATATGATCTTGATCATGTAGGGCAGCTCACAAGATCTAAACATGATGGCACAAATTGGAGAGACAACCATCTAGCTACTGCTATGGACCCGTAGTCCAAGGATGAACTACTCACGCATCACTCCGGAGGCAGGCATGGCGATGTAGAAGCCTCCGGTGACGATTCCCCTCTCCGGCAGGGTGCCGGGAAGAGGTTCTGAACCCTCCCGAGCTAGGGTTGACGCGGCGGCGTCTCTGGAACTTTTCGTGGATATTGGCTCAGGCACTTAGGGTTTTCGCGTCGGGGGGAATAAGTAGGCGAAAGGGCGGCGGCTGACGACCCCCGAGGGGCCCACACCACCCTAGGGCGCGCAGGGGGGGCCCGCGCCCTAGTGGCGTGTGGGGCCCTGGTGGCTCTCCTCTGCTGCTCCTTTGGTCCTTCAGGTGTGTTCTGGTAAAATAGGGATCCCCGTGAAGTTTCGTCCAATTCCGAGAATATTTCCAGACTAGCTTTTCTGGAATACAAAAACAGCAGAAAACAGGAACTGGCACTTCGGCATCTTGTTAATAGGTTAGTCCCAAAAAATGTATAAAAGTGATATAAAGTAGATGCAAAACATGTAGCAATTGGTATAAAACAAGCATGGAACATCAAAAATTATAGATACGTTTGAGACGTATCAGCATCCCCAAGCTTAGTTCCTACTCGTCCTCGAGTAGGTAAACGATAAAAACAAAATAATTTTTGAGGTGACATGCTACCATCATAATCTTGATCATATAATATTGCAAGGCACATGTAAATGAATGAAGTGATCCAAGTCAATGGTCTATAATTTGCTACCAAATAGATAATGAGTAAACAATGAATCACACAAGCTAAACGTTTTCATGAATAGTACTTTCGAGACAAGCATCAAACAGTTTTGCATAAGTGTTAACTCATAAAGCAATAGTTTCTAATAAAAGGTATTTAATCAACACAAAGGAAGAATTAGTTTCAGCATTTGCTTCAACTTTCAACATATTTATCTCATGGATATTGTCAACACAAAGTAGTATAACAAGTCCAATACATTGCATATAACGCATGTTGTAACAAAGTTGACACTAGTGTTTGCTTGTGGAAGACAGAAAGAATAGGAAAACTGACTCAACATAAAAGTAAAAGAAAGGCCCTTCGCAGAGGGAAGCAGGGATTAAATCATGTGCTAGAGCTTTTAGGTTTTTGAAAGCATATAGAGATTGCATAAAATATTTGATACTCCTCCCAACCTTGCTAACACAAGCCATGGCTAACCGAATCCTCGGGTGCCTTCCATCAATCACATACCATGGAGGAGTATCTATTTTTGAGAGGTGTTTGTTAATTGTCAACGAATGGTAGCGGGTGAGAACAGTATTCTACCTGTCAAACGGACTTTTAAGAGCGGCTCCCATGAAGGACGTTATTTCTACCAGCAAGGCAGATCATCCCTCTTTCTCTTTGGTTTACACACATTCAGGTATTTCACTGTTTGTCATTGCTTACTGATGAATCAGGGCAAAAGTGTGAAGAGAATTAATTGGTTAAAGTTGTAATTAATTGGGACTGGGCACCCCGTTGCCAGCTCTTTTTGCAAATTATTGGATAAGCGGATGTATATGCCACTAGTCCAGGTGTAAAAGTCCACTTACAAATAGAATAAAGAATAACCACACTAATTCCTCATGAGCTAGTAAACATTGACACAAAAAGGGAATAATAACATTTTGAATAATTTAAAGGTAGCACATGAAAAATTTACTTGGAGTGGCAAGGAAATACCACATATAGGTAGTTATGGTGGACACAAATGGCATGGATTTTGGCTCAAGGATTTGGATGCACGAGAAGCATTCCCTCTCAGTACAGAGTTTAGGCTAGCAAGGTTATGTAAGCAAACAAGAATATCAACCCGTACACCAAGTTTTATATGACAAACATATTGCAAACGTTATAAGACTTCATACCGTCTTCCTTGTTAACCAAACCCTGTTATTAGAAAATATCTAGACCTTAGAGATACCACCGATGCAAACCAAATTTTCAACAAGCTTTACGGTAGTTCTTCACTAATAGGCTTAACTCATGTGATGCACAATTTAATCATGATCTACTTGTTAACTCAAAACAATTGACAAGCATCAAGTTATCCATTAGTGATCTACAAGATTAAGCAAGTTTTTCCTTATACCAATTACCACATGCAACATTTTCTGAACCAACCAAACACCAATCAATTTATTTATCAACTCTCCAAACAAATATAAGTGAAGCAAGAGAGTACTTTCTACAAAAGAAAGCTAATAGCTCTGACAAGAGATACATGAAAACAAGAGCTAAAAGCTGAACAGCGCTAGATATGAATACTCAACAAATATAAGTGAAGAATAGGAGTATTCTCATGAAAAAGCGGAGCGTGTCTCTCTCCCAATCAAGAATGCTAGGGTCCAGTCAAGCTTTATTGAAAATAAAAGTGCAATACTGAAAATAAAAGCACACAGACGCTCCAAGAAAAGCACATATGATGTGAAAGAATTAAAATATAGTTTCACTAGAGATGACCTGATAATTTTGACGATGAAGAAGGGGATGCCTTGGGCATCCCCAAGCTTAGACGCTTGAGTCTTCTTGAAATATGCTGGGGAGATCCATGGGAGCCTCCCCAAGCTTAAGCTCTTCACTCTTCTTGATCCTATTATATCATCCTTCTCTCTTGACCCTTGAAAACTTCCGTCACACCAAACTCAAAGTAGATCTCATTAGAGGGTTAGTGCATAATCAAAAATCACATGTTCTATAA
The DNA here is from genome assembly GCA_947311845.1 of Poa pratensis. NCBI lineage: Eukaryota > Viridiplantae > Streptophyta > Magnoliopsida > Poales > Poaceae > Poa > Poa pratensis. Next base: position 143,878,553 of record CAMZMU010000074.1, read on the forward strand.
AGACGCAATATGATTTGTTACTTTAAACATTAGCTACAGCCACTGATGTTATGTGAAGCTCTTCCACCCAAAAAAGAATTTCACTCAACACTAGTAAAAGAGAGAATGCAAAATAAAAAGGCATAATCTGTCTAAAACAGAACAGTCCGCAAAGACGAATTTTTTCGAGGCACTTACGACGCTCAGATCGAAAACTTGAACTAATGAAAGATTCAGACATTCATAAAGATTACGCACAAAAATTTCAGATTTAATTAACAATCTGGTGATTTTAGGAATTTCGTACAGTGAACAGCAAAAATCTGTTTCTGCGCAGCAATCAAAATTAAGCATCATCTTAACATTAGAGGCTACTCTTGGCACAACAATGCGAGAAAATAAAGATACAAAGGAGTTGCTACAGAAGTAAACATCCTTGACTCAATAAAAGAAAAATTGCAGAAAAAAAATAATGGGTTGCCTCCCATAAGCGCTTTTCTTTAACGCCTTTTAGCTAGGCACAAAGCATGCATCAAGTATTACCAAGTGAAGAAGCATCAACATTGTAATTTGTTCGAACAATAGAATCATAAGGTGGCTTAATCTTCTTCCTAGGAAAGTGTTCCATACCTTTCTTGAGAGGAAATTGATATTTTATATTCCCTTCTTTCATATCAATAATAGCACCTACAGTTCTAAGAAAAGGTCTTCCCAGCACAATAGGGCATGATGGATTGCATCAATATCCAAGACAATAAAATCAACGGGGACATAATTGTTGTTAACCATGATAAGAACATCATCAATTCTTCCCAAAGGTTTTTTAATAGTAGAATCAGCAAGGTGAACATCCAAGTAACAATTTTCCAAAGGTGCTAAATCAAGCATATCATAAATCTTTTAGGCATAACAGAAATACTAGCACCAAGGTCACACAAAGCATTGCAATCAAAGTCATTCAATTTCATTTAATGATGGGCTCCCAACCATCTTCTAACTTCCTAGGGATAGAAGCTTCATGTTTAATTTTCTTCCCTAACTTGTATGAGAGCATTAGTAATATGTTTAGTAAAAGCCATGTTTATCACTAGCATTAGGACTTCTAGCTAGCTTTTGCAAGAACTTAATTACTTCAGAAATATTGCAACCATCAAAATCAAAGTCATTATCATCAAAAGTAATGGAGTTATTATCTTCCTTATTGCTAGAAATTTCAGCATCTTTATCAAGGACAGTTTCAGAGTTATCAGGCAATTTAGGACATTTTGCAATAGAAGTGGAAACATTACCAACACCAATATCTTGCCATTAATGGTAGGAGGTTTGTAACACTTGAGTTTGAAGCATTTTCAGAAGTAGTAATAGTATAAACTCTAGCAATATTATTCTTTCTAGCAATTTCATCCTCTCTTTCCCATCTAGCATGCAATTCAGCTAACATCCTCACATTGTTATCAATTTTAACTTGTATAGCATTGAGAGTTTTGCTCTCTTTAACATCATGAGGCATGTTCTTTAGTTTCAACAAGTCAACATCAAGAGCAAGACTATCAACTTTAGAGGAAAGCACATCAATTTTCCCAAATTTCTCCTCAACAGTTTTATTGAAAGCAGTTTGTGTACTAATAAAATCCTTAAGCATAACTTCAAGATCGAGGGTACACTCTTATTATTGTTGTAGGAGTTACTATAGGAATTTCCATAACCATTGCCACTATTAGAAGGATAGGGCCTATAATTGCTATTACCAAAATTATTCCTATAAGCATTGTTGTTGAAGTTATTATTTTTAATGAAGTTCACATCAACATGCTCTTCTTGAGCAACCAAAGAAGCTAAAGGAACATTATTTGGATCAACATGTGTTTGACCATTTGCAAGCATAGACATAATAGTATCAATTTTGGCACTCAAGGAAGAGGTTTCCTCAACAGAATTTACCTTCTTACCTGTTGGAGCTCTCTCGGTGTGCCACTCAGAATAATTAATCATCATATCATCAAGAAGCTTTGTTGCAGCACCCAAAGTGATGGACATAAAGGTACCTCCAGCGGCCGAATCCAATAAATTCCTTGAAGAAAAATTTAATCCTGCATAGAAGGTTTGGATGATCATCCAAGTAGTCAGTCCATGAGTGGGACAATTTTTAACCAATGATTTCATTCTCTCCCATGCTTGAGCAACATGTTCATTATCAAATTGCTTAAAATTCATTATGCTACTTCTCAAAGAAATAATCTTAGCAGGAGGATAATATTTTCCAATAAAAGCATCTTTGCATTTAGTCCATGAATCAATACTATTTCTAGGCAAAGATAGCAACCATTCTTTAGCACGTCCTCTCAAGGAGAAAGGAAAAAGTTTCAGTTTAATAATATCACCATCTACTTCCTTGAGCTTTTGCATTTCACAAAGTTCAACAAAGTTATTAAGGTGAACAGCAGCATCATCAGTACTAACACCAGAAAATTGCTCTTTCATAACAAGATTTAAAAGTGCAGGTTTAATTTCATAAAATTCTGCTGAAGCAGCAGGTGGAGCAATAGGTGTGCATATGAAATCATTGTTGTTCGTGCTAGTGAAATCACACAACTTAGTGTTCTCAGGAGTACTCATTTTAGCAGAATAAAAACAGACAGAAAATAACTTGAAAGTAAACTAGATGCAAGTAACTAATTTTTTTGTGTTTTTGATAATTGAAAGCAAACAAGATAAAATAAAATAAACTAAGCAAGACAAAAACAAAGTAAAGAGATTGGAAGCGTGAAACTCCCCTTGCAGAAGACTGCTGTCTCCCCGGCAACGGCGCCAGAAAAAGCTTGATGACGTGAATCACACGTTCGTTGGGAGACCCCAAGAGGAAGGTATGATGTAGTCAGCAGCAAGTTTTCCCTCAGAAAGAAACCAAGGTTATCGAACCAGTAGGAGCAGCAACTCTTCAGAAGGTTGTTGGTGGCTCGCGCGCAAACGATCACCAACGTGGAATCTGCACACAACACAATCAAACTACTTTGCCCCAACGAAACAGTGAGGTTGTCAATCTCACGGCTTGCTGAAAACAAAGGATTAAACGTATGGTGTGGAAAATGAGTATTAAATTGCAGAGAATGAAAAAGGAACAGTTTGCAGTTTGTGGTTGTTTAATCAGTGTAAAAGAATGGACCGGGGTCCACAGTTCACTAGTGGTGTCTCTCCATAAAAGATAACTAACATGTTGGGTGAACAAATTACAGCTGGGCAATTGACAATAGTGAGCGCATGACAATGCATATACATGACATGTGACTACTATGATATTTAATTGGGCATTACGACATAATACATAGACCGTTATCCAACAATCTATGACTAATAATCCACCGCCGGGTTGTCATCCGAGTCCCCCGTTGGTATTAAGTTGCAAGCAACGGATAATTGCATTAAGTAAAGTGCGTAATGTAAACAAACACATATGCCGTGGACATAGCATCGTTAGGTTATCCCTAGTGGCAACAGCACATCCACAACCTTAGAACTTTCTGTCACTGTCCCAGATTAAACGGAGGCATGAACCCACTATCTAGCATAAATACTCTCTCTTGGAGTTACAAGCATCTACTTGGCCAAAGCATCTACGAGTAACGGAAAGCATGCAAGATCTTAAATAACATAGATAGATTGATAATCAACTTGACATAATATTCAATATTCATCGGATCCCAGCAAACACAACATGTAGCATTACAATAATATGATCTTGATCATGTAGGGCAGCTCACAAGATCTAAACATGATGGCACAAAGTGGAGAGACAACCATCTAGCTACTGCTATGGACCCGTAGTCCAAGGATGAACTACTCACGCATCACTCCGGAGGCAGGCATGGCGATGTAGAAGCCTCCGGTGACGATTCCCCTCTCCGGCAGGGTGCCGGGAAGAGGTTCTGAACCCTCCCGAGCTAGGGTTGACGCGGCGGCGTCTCTGGAACTTTTCGTGGATATTGGCTCAGGCACTTAGGGTTTTCGCGTCGGGGGGAATAAGTAGGCGAAAGGGCGGCGGCTGACGACCCCCGAGGGGCCCACACCACCCTAGGGCGCGCCAGGGGGGGCCCGCGCCCTAGTGGCATGTGGGGCCCTGGTGGCTCTCCTCTGCTGCTCCTTTGGTCCTTCAGGTGTGTTCTGGTAAAATAGGGACCCCGTGAAGTTTCGTCCAATTCCGAGAATATTTCCAGACTAGCTTTTCTGGAATACAAAAACAGCAGAAAACAGGAACTGGCACTTCGGCATCTTGTTAATAGGTTAGTCCCAAAAAATGTATAAAAGTGATATAAAGTAGATGCAAAACATGTAGCAATTGGTATAAAACAAGCATGGAACATCAAAAATTATAGATTCGTTTGAAACGTATCAAATGACTCCTCCCCCTTCCCTTTAGGTGGAGGCGGTTTGGGAAGGGAGGAGTAGGACTCCTCCTCCCAATCCGAGTTGGGGATGGGGAGGGACTCCTCCCTCCCTTCCTTGGCCGGCGGCACAAGGGGAGGGGTTGCCCCTCCCCCAAGCACCCCTCCCCTTTGGCCACCTATATAAACACCCCAAACCCCATGGGTTGAGACAACACAAGATAACAATTGCTTTCGTGGCTATTCTCGCTCTTTCTAGTAGATCTCATGTGTTGAGAATTAGACGTCTCTAATCCTCTCATATAGATGATTAGATCTACCACCTAAACTACGCCGAAAGGCTGTCTCTCTTCGTCGGTGCTAGTAGCTCTAGGCGGCGAACGTGCTCGGCGGATTGGCGCGGTGTACGTGTGGATACTGTTAGAGTGGGACTGCGCAAGTAGTTCCTCGACGACGGACCGGCAACAATCTAACCTCCCGGCGTGGACATGAGATTCTTCATCAGGCTTCACCAACATCTACTTCGACGAATACAAGATCTTCCACAACGGTGTTTGTAAGTATTCTAGATCTAGCATTATGGGGTGCAACATATCTTCATAGATAGATCTTGGCGGTAAGGTTACGGAAAATTTTAAAGTTTTACCCGCAACCCAATACTTACTGTAGTAATTCAGGTTTGTGAGATATTAACAAAACCAGTAGCATAAGCATGTGATAATTTTTCTATTTTCTACGTTAGCATGTGAGTACCTTTTCCAGCCTATTTATCAGCTAGGCTTTCAACTCCGATACTCCAGGCATCCTCCTTGAGCTTGGCTCCATGACATGCAGCTTCTCCTATGCAGAAACACGACCTTGATGAGCAAGAAATATCGAGAAGTCTATAAAGATCGTCGGGGAGAAAATTATAAAACAAAGCTGTATTTAGATACAGAGGTATGTCACACGTGAATTATGTTGCTCGATTTAGTTTGCCACAAAAAGGAAAGGAGTGACGATGGGTGCAAATGCAATGAAGGATGCCACAATGTCACTATCCATAGGCGGAGCATAGCGCAACTCCAGGGGGGGCACTGCCCCCTCCCCCCCTCCCTCCTCCCCTAAATAAAAATTTGAACAATTTGTGTTTTTTTGGTGGAGAGTATAGCTAATGAAAATTCGATTGTTGGCTTACCATTACTACGGCTGAGTGGATAGTTCATAGTTGATCCTTGGCTGGAGCCAAGTTGTGCGTCCGCCTGGTTGTTCTCCCACGAAGTTGAAGAAGTAAAATTATTCACATGACGGATGGCGGGCGCTATAGCTGTTCGAAACGTGTCCGCGGTGGGACGCCAAATTGTTGGCATTTTACTGAAACTGGATTGAACACGTTTGGACGAAAATGGGGTAAGGAAGGAATGTTCGAGGTGTATTGTTGATATGCGACATATTTTTGTGAAGAATATTATTATTTTTGGATTGCAGAGGACTCGTCTTCTCGGACTTCTCCATCCCGTGTACTCGGCCGGATCGTTTTGCTACAGATATTGCACCCCGTCGACGTCACTCCTTTTCTCTATGTGGCAAACGAAATCGCGCAGTAGAATTTCCGCTTGGCTTACCTCTATATCTACTTACTCTTAGCTTTGTTTTATAATTTGCTCCCCAGCAATCTGTCCTCATTTCTCGATACTTGATGCTCATCAAGGTCGTGTTTTTTGTATTGGAGAAGCTGCACATCATGAGGCCAAACTCAAGGAGGGTACATGGAGTATTGGATTTGAAAGCCTACCTGATAAATAGGTTAGAAAAGGTATGCACATGCTAATATAGAAAATAGAGAAGGTATCATCTGCTTCTGCTACTGGTTTTGTTATATCTCACAAACTTGAGTTTTACTCGAGTAAGAAAGGGTAAACAAGCGTAGCCTGTAAAAAAAGACTAGTTGTTGAATTTTTTCGCCCAATTGACATCTCAAATTATATTATGTTCTTCCTAGTTATCCAAAGGATCAGTGCACATCCTGCAAGGAAGATAGGCCAAGACATCAGTGCACATCCTGCACATCCTGGAAGGGCGGCGCCGGCGTTTTTGGCAGTGAACTTTCTGAACAAAGTCTGAGATGTTTTGAGAGAACTAGTCTTCACTGTATTATCCTTACGGGTTGTTTGGTTAACGTATTTTGAGAGAACTAGTTTAAAGAAAACTGGTTACGCCTAGCTCCGACATTGAATAGATATTTTGCCTTCCAATCTGGTGGAGCGGCCCCTTCCCGGCCAGCGCACACACTTGAAGCCACCTCCCGGTCACAATCATACAAAACTAAAGGATGTCGAAGAATAGCAGAATATAATTGAAAAATGGAATTCCACAAGAGGGAAATGAACATAAAGTGCCATCTTTTTTGCGAAAGGGATGATATATTAATTCTCCGAACTTACAGAAAGGTCCAGAAACAAAGGAAAAATTACAAGGAAACCCTCTGGATCCCGACGACGACGACGAGCCGGAGCTGACGATGGCGCGCCGCTGCTGAAGCTCCCCAAACATTGGATCGCCGGAGCCCACCACACCGCAGACGGGAAGTCACCGAGCACCGCCTCCGAAGAGACTACTGCCGGGAACGCCGGCGCCGCCGCGAAGAACCTCTGTATCATCCTCTTATTGAACTGCATCCAGATCCACCGCATACCTGGATCTGGCCGTGGTGCAGGGAAAATCGCGCGCAGGTCGGTGAAGCCCCAGGGAATGCCACCGCCGGAGGGGATCTGCGCGGACAACAGACGAACCAACAGCACCTCCGCCTCCGAAGCGCCGCCGGCCGGACACCTGCCAAGCCCTACCATGAATACACGCCGTGAGACGGGCTTCCCCCACCCTCCCGCCGCCAGAGCAGCCGACGGAGGGAGGGAACCCACGCCTCACCGGCGGAAGAGGTGGACCGACGGTGGACTCTCAAAATCGCCTCTCAGATCTGTATCGGGGAGAGGAAAGGGAGGGCGACGCTCTTCGCGGGCAATGCACATAAAGTGCCATCTTTAACAAGAGAGTTCTTGCAAATCCATTAACAAGCCAAACTACTTACAATTAAACTGATATTTCACTTGTAATAAGCAAAACAAGTCGATCAACAAACTAAATACGAACACCTCTTATTCATGCAACAATTAAGGCGATCGAGTTGAAGCAGGTAATTTAGTTTGGATCAGTGCAGATTTGGCATGGACCAGGAAGGCCACTGCCAGAACCTACCGCACCCGCAGCGATACAGGTTCCCGAGCGAGAGATTCTGGATTGTAAGGTCGGCGAGGTCGAGAACGGAGACGGTGTACCTCCCCCAGACGTCCAACCCGTAGTCGTCGTTCACCTCCTCGTGCGAGCTGGCCACGTACACGCAGTTCCTCCGCACCCCGTTGACCCCGTTGGCCTCGACGCAGAAGCCGCGGAGGTGGTCCACGAACACGGCGCGGTCACCCAAGTCGCCGGCGACCTCCGACCACCCAGCCGCCAGGCTCCGGCGGTCCGCACGGAAGACCTTGAAAAGGCCCCCATTGTCGTAGCACGCTGTTTGGTACACGAGATGTGTCCTGACGATCAGAAGGAGCTCGACGGACGACGCGACGAGGGTGGACTCCCGTACGGACCACCGCTTGGGCACCATGTGTGGCGGCTTGATCGCGGCGACCACAGTGAAGGTTGCGCCGTCCACGGCCGTCACCTTGTGGGCGTGCGTGTCCAGGAGGTAGAACGTGCCGTCGCAGTAGGTGATGCTGCTGACGTCCTGGGAGCATCCGGCGACCGGCTCCACGATCCGTCGACCGGCCGCAGCCGGCAGAAGAGCGCGCCCTTTCCCGGCGAGACCACGACGGCGTCCGGCGACCGATCCCACACCGTATCACGGAGGATCCTCTGATAGTCGCCGTGGAACGTGGGCGGCAGTGCGGGCAGGCCCTCCGACGCGCCGGTGAAGGGGTGCAGCAGCGTCGCAGAGAGGTCGTTGGCCACGCCGAGCGTCCAGCCGTTCGGCGAGGCGAAGAGGAATGAGCGGCCGCGCGCGGCGGGCACCGGGATCGTGGTAACGCTGTCTTCGGCGAGGGACCAAAGGCGGCGGTTGACGCCGGAGTAGTCTGTGGTTGGCAGGAGAAGCAGTGGAACACGACGACGGGCGGCGTGCGCCGCCGAGGCCGAGCGCCACGATGGGCACACCGAGCGGAAGCGCGCAAGGTCGGCGTGCTCGGTGATCCGGTCGGCTATGCCCGCTAGGATATCGGCCGGCAGATCGGACCAGCTCATGGTGTGTAGCGCGTGCCGGCCGGGAGCGCCGTGGGGTCTTCTTGAATCGGTCGTGGGATCTGGAGAAGAATGGGCAACGGAGCTAGAACGCGTGGTTGACTTTGATCGCTTGCATTTGAGTCGTTGGAGTGCAAAACAGAGAATGTTTTTTATTTCTTAGAGTTTATAGGATCTTGTTCCCGCGGTTCGTATAAAAATGCTACTCCCTCCGTTATGTTTTAGATGTTACACGTTGTCTACTCCCACCGTCTTCTTTTTTTTTTTTTTTGCGGGTACAAGGGCTGATACAAGTTCAGGAAATTACAGAGAGGTCCCTCGAGAGAAAGAAAATTACAGTCCAAGCCTCGCTGTAGCTCGACTCCATCGTCGTCCTTGACGCCGTCGGTGGCGCGCCGCCGCTCCTGCTCTCCTTGACACCTTGGAACGAGAGCATCCCCGAGCGGACGGGAAGTCGCCGATCGCCGGCCGCGGAGGACCTACGCCAGCAGACGCCGTCGTCGCCGACCCGAACTCCATCAGCCACCTGCACAGGAAACGTCGACGCCGGATCCGCCGTCCCACGGCATCCGACGAAGGGGAAACCACGCACAGCAGGTCCGCAGAGTTGCGAACGTGGGTGCGGCGGAAGATCGGCAGCAGAGCTCCACGGAGCGCCGTCGCCGAAGAGGAAGTCGTCCGCCTGCAAAAGAACCACCGGCCGCGCCATCTCCTCCTCTGCGCCTCCGGCTGGAAACGAAAGAGATCCTACGCTATGTACACGTCGCGGATCGGGGTTCCCCCGTCCTCCGCCGCCGGAGCGGCCGACGGAGGGCGAGGCAGCCGCCGATCCGGCGACGGCGAGGTGGATTTCCTTCGGTCGCTCAGAAATTCGCCCTTCGGTACTGTAGACGGGGAAGGGGAGAGGTCCAAGTCCTCTTCTTACTCCCACCGTCTTCAAATAAACGGATGTTTAGCATTTAAATTTTTCCAAAAAAAAAAAAAGTGTACTTCTACCTTCCCAATATATATTTAAAAGTAGATAATAATGCTTCTTTCTCATCGCACGAGAATCAAGCCCAATACCATTCAACATTTTTTCTACATGCACTTAGCTTATTGGAGGTGGGGTAATTAAAGAGGAGAGATGATGGCTTGCATTTTCCCAATGCATTTTCTACTCCTCTCCATAATTTGTCTTGAAATTTCTAGATGCCCACTTATTTGAGGATGGAGGGAGTAGATATATACACACATGAACATACACATAAAATGTGTCTAGATACATTTGTGTACATGTGTATGTGAACAAAGTCTAAAACATCTTATATTTGGGAACGGAGGAAGTACTCCACAACGTAGAATGTTCAGCGGCGTAACTAATCCAAAATCTTGCTTCCTGTTGATGCTAGTTTTCCTGACAAGCAATGGCTTTAGTTTATATTGAAGCCATAAATCGCCAAAGCTGATGGCAGATATGGCAGTGGGCAGTGTAGGACGGGCTACATATAGCCCGTCTTTATGAAAAATTTCAAAACGACACTTTAAAGTTTCCAAAAATTCTGAAAATAATCCTCGGCGAAGATAATGATTAGTTATAGCAGTGTGCAAAAAATACATGCGAAATATTATGTATTTTTCCTGTTTAAAAATGACAAATTTCTACATCTGAAGTGGTGAACAGTACAAATTTCAATTTTTTTCAGATTCGTCAGAATTTGTCTTTTTTTTGTGCAAGCCGGAATACAAAACATTTCGAGTTAAAATTTTGCAACACAATGGAGTACGTCATTATCACGATCTATGATTTATCTTGATTTTTTTTGAAACTTCAAAGTATTTATTTTAAAAAATAACAAAAAATGTCCTACATGTAGGACGAGCTACACTATGACTTTTTGAGTGGGCAGGCCGTTATTGCGTCTAAATGAGCAGAGGTCACCGTTCCATGGCTAGTGCATCTCATTAGGATTCTTTCGGTTTAAATAAATATTAAAAATTTAAAAAGTTCATTTTGGAGGAAGAATCTGCCCCAAATTCAGAAGGTCTGGTATTGTTTGCCCGGTAAACTCCTTACCGGGGTGGGAGCGAGAATTCCTGTTACCGGTCGGTAACCGCGATATTTCTACCAGTAACAACATAATATTAATTTGAGATGTCAACTGGGCGGCGAAATTCAACAAATAGTCGTTTTTAGCTTTCTCTATATTTTACAGTCTACGCATGTCTACCTTCTTACTCTAGTATTGAGAAGTCAGGAGAGATAGTACAGAGGTATGCCACGCAGGAATTCTGCTGGTCGATTTGATTTCCACGCGGAGAAAGGTAGTGACGATGTGGCACAATGTCACTGGCCATAGTGAAAGGACAAGGATGTCGTCTAGAGAGGGAGTGAATAGGCGATTAAAACTTTTCCGGTTTAGGCTTGATAAATGCGGAATAAAACTAGGTGTTTTAATTTAACAAGCATACAACCTAAATATATACTAGGCTCACCTATGTGCACCAACAACTTATGCTAAGCAAGACAAGTAACAAGGTGATAGCAATATAGAATACTTCAAGCACGAAGGCTATCACAATGTAAATTGCATAAGTAAAGAGCTCGGGTATAGAAATAACCGAGGCATGCGGAGACGATGATGTATTCCCGAGTTTCTCCTTTTTAGGGGAGTACGTCTCGTTGGAGGGGTGTGAGTTTCAAACTCAAACACCACAAATGGCCTCACCCTATTCTCCTATGAACCGCGCCCAAAAGCTCGGTTCACCTTCCACTATTGATTTCCTTTTAGGCGGAAATCGAGTCCCTTACACCAATCTTGAGGCACAACCCACAAAAGGATTGGGAGCTCCCAAGTTACCACAAAAGGTCTCAAACACCACAATGGCATTTAGGGTCCAACGACCCAAGAGTAACAAGCTCACGAACTTTCACTTCCACGAATCCTCGTGGAGAGAGCAAACCGATGCAACAAAATGCAATGACAAGAAACACAAAAGTGCTCAAGTCCTTCACTCTCAAATTCCAACAAACTAACAAATGCTTATGGGGTAATAAGAGAGGAAGAACAATAAAGGAGAAACATCAAGAACTCCAAGATCAAGATCTATTAGGTTCCCCTCACTTAGAGGAGGAATGGATTGGTGGAAATGTAGATCTAGATCTCCTCTCTCTTTTCCCTCAAAGATATGTAAGAATCATGGGAGGAATTGAGAGAGAGGCAAGCTTTCCAAGGTCAACAATGGAGGTGAGAGAGGGGGAAAAACGTGCTTGGAAGAGCTGGTCTCTTTGGGGAAGAAGGGGGCCTTTTATAGGTCCCACGAAAAAAAGAGTCGTTGTAGAAATTTTACACCGGAGACTCTGGCAACATTCCGGTAACATTCCGGTCTGAGTCCAGTGGCTCTCCCCATGGTGCCCAAAATACACAGACCGGAAACTTTGGTCCGGAAACTTCTGGATTGGACCGGAGACTCCGGACTACAGAAAAACTGCGGTAACACCAACACGAAAACGAAAATATCTTGAGCATACGAACTCCGTTTTCGATGTTCTTGGGCTCGTTGGAATCACCACAACGAGCTCTACAAGACCATGCAGAGAAACATCATAGTTCAATAAGGGAGGATAAAACCAAATGGGGAAAGTTTAAATCTCTCTCTAGAACAAAAACCGGCAAACCTCCAAAACCGAAAGCGCAACAAGTTTTCCACACGAAATCCTTTTCGGTGAAATTGGGCTTGTCATGAAGATCACAACAAGCACAAAACCCAACAAGGAGAAAAACCAAATAAGAACCAAGAAAGATAATATGCCAAGAATGCAAAGGTTTGAGCTCTCGACAAAGATACGATCAAGTTACTCACTCGAGAGCCCCTCTTGATAGTACGCCATCTATCCTATAACCCGGTCTCCCACTAACACCATGAGACCGGTAAAATAGAAACCCTATCAAGATCATACCTTTGCCTTGCACATTCCACCTGAGCTAGGTGATGACGATCTTGGTCTCTTTAACTGGACCACCTTTCTTGATTGCGCTTTGCTTGGTGAAGACTCAATGTTGCTCCCCCATACTCCTATGGGAGAGACTCTCTTAGGCACAACTTCACTTGGCCATTATCTCCAAATGGGTGGCAAGATTCAAGCATAAGATTTCTACGAGATGATTCTCTTGAACTTGCTCTTCTCAATCTTGACGACGATCACCACTTGACGTCATTCTCCATGAGCTAAATGAAATCTTCCTTTTAATATGAGCTCATGGAAAGATACCTAACCCAACAAAGATACTCCACATACATATATCATGGGTTAGTACACAAAGCCATATGGACAATTTCTTACCATACCATTGGATCACATGAACCCACATGGTACATCATTTAGCTTTGTGTGTTGATCAACTTGAATCTACTCTTTGCAATTAGTCTTGATCAACCTTGTATCTTCTCTTCTCTTCTTGATCATATCAAATATGTCCATTATAATCAATGATCTTGATGGCATACAATCTTGAATCCAACACATGGAGTTCAAGCGATGCCTATGGACAAACCTATAAGAATATCTCAATAAAACATTAGTCCATAAGGATTGTCATTAATTACCAAAACCACACATGGGGCAACACATGCACTTTCACATAGGCGGATATAGTTGTGAGCAACTTGCGATGGCGGAGAAAACTGGATGTGTCAACTCTACTGCAAAACGATCCGGTTGAGTAACGAGGGATGGCGAAGTCAGAACACACTTAAGTGAGTCGGTGTGAGTACATCCGGTCGGGTTATGCTCATCGACATGTTGAAAGGAAGGAGAAGACCAAGTATTTGTAGCCCACCGAGGTAAATGAAGCTTCGGGGTCCTCTGGACCCTTCTCTCGTTAAAAAAAGTCATGCTGAAAGGAAGAAGATGACCAGGTGTCGGTCCCACCGTTTGGCTGCTCGCGGTTTCGCACCCGTGTGACCCTATTATTTTATCCAAAAAAGTACATGTTGAAAGGAAGGAGAAAATCACTGCATTGCCATTTATTTTTACGTACTACTCCCTCCGTTTTTTAATGTAGGGTGTATAGTTTTCTGCACGAATATTAAGACATGAGAATTTTGCATACAGTGGACTCATGTTTTTTTCTGGAAAAAATCGCGTGGAATGAGTCCTTAATAGGCACAAAATGATACAATCTGTCAAATCCCTCTTTTGAGACTAGGTATCATTTTTTGATAGGTCAAATTGTTCATAAATAGCAAATACACCTTATATTATAGATTTTTCTTCAAAAAACTATACACCTTAAGAAACAGAGGGAGTAATAATTATACTGTCTTCATAGGATTGTGGTCGGATGCGACCAAGGAATAACACTGATGGAAATTAACGTGCTGTAAACTAAGACCTAGTCACCGCCTCACCGGCAAGCTATGACGAAGGACTATAAAGAAATTGAGTGAAAAAAGAACAAAATGCAAATTATTATCAAACTGTAAGAACTTGTATTCCCAAGTATGTTGTTTCTTCTAGATAGAACCGATGTCATCAGTACTATTCCTTGGTGTCCAGAAGAAACAGTTAGAATTGTCCAGTCCGATGGTGTGCAGACTGGATAGCATCCATTTATAGGATACTACAAAACTGTTTCATATCTAGTTACATCCGTATTTAGACAAATTGAAGACATTTATTTTGGGACGGAGAGAGTACCAGGTAATGTGTATGTGTATTGCCATGCGAAGGTATTCACGTATTCTAGTTGTCATGTTATATATAGCTAGGTTGGTTTACAATATGCGGTATACGTCGTCAAATATATTTTCTTAAAAAAAAGCACCATGTTTAGGGCTGCTTTGACACACTTGACAAACTGACCGGTTCAGTGCCCTTTTTACAACGAATCTGACTGTTCAAGGCCCACGTGTCATGGCTGATCTGGCGACGAAAAACTACATGAGCAACACCGATGTGTCACTGTTTGAGCCTGAGCTAAGTTGACTCATGTCGAACCAGACGAAAAGAGCAGAGCAAGAAAAAATGCAGCAATAACTTCATATGGCAGAACAAAATTCGTGCAGAAGAGGTAAAGACGGTGGAAATTTAAAAAAAAAGAGTTGAGGCTAAAGAAGATGAGAAAACAGGGTTTGGAGAAAGAAAATGGCTTCAGTCATTTATTACACAACTATCTCGCGTGAATCGATATCATTCCCGGTAGGTTGCCTGAAACTCAGCTTCTTCTTCTTCAGTCGTCCCGTCCACTACAGTACCGTCGAGTGACGACGGCACGGAACCTCAGCCACAGAAACTCCTCTGTCGATAACCACTTCTAGTATTCTCCGTCATACCCTCTCTGTTCCAAGTTCCAACACGAAGCGTCCCACCTCGTCGGGGATTCGCTGGCCAGCGGCGAGAACGGAGCGAGGCGTCAGCCATGGTTCGCCCCTCCCAGCTCTACCTCCTCGCCTACAACTCCCTCCAATCCCTCGGATGGTAACCGAACCGCCGCCTCCCCAGCAACAGCAGCAGTTGCATCCACCAATCACTCGATTCCTTGTAGCCTGTACTAATTCTCCTCTCGATCGATCCCCTTCCTCGCCGTTCTTCAGGTTTCTCGCCTTGCTCCGCCTCCTGGCCTGCCTCGTCCCTCCCGTCTCCGTCCACCCCGCCTACGCCCTCGCCGGCGACCTCATATGTGCGTCCTCCCACCTGATTTTGCTCCATGTGTTATTTTTCTCATCTGAATTCTGAATTACGTGTGGACTGACACTATTTCCCCCACTTCTTTTTTGCCGTCTCCGCAGGCTTCCTGCAGGCTTGTGCGGTTCTTGAGACTGTTCATGCCGCCGTCGGTGGGAGAATGAACTACTACTAGCTAGCTAGACTTAATTTCGTACCCTCCTGGATTTGCCCCTTGTTGATTCCGCGTCGGTGGCCGTTTTGGTTCTTCAGGATTGGTGCCCACCTCGCCGTTTCTTGCTTTCCTGCAATGGGGAGGGAGGACCCACTTCGTTCTCGCCCTTCTCCGGCAAATCCCTGAGGTGAGATGCTTGGTGAATGCCGTTACAAAATTGCAGTTCAACTTCGTGGCCAAACCGAAATCTCTGAAGATTTGGCTCTGGTACTTCATCTCTGTAGAGTTTGGCTGATAGGTTTAGTCTGCTGTGCCAAAATGCAGGTTCAGGGCAGTCCGTCTGTGTTCATCACGTTTATGGCTTGGAGCATATCTGAGGTGTGACAAAATGACCTCTCTCTTTCTTTTCTTTTTATGCTCTCTTATTTATTTTCACCAGCAACCACAGAGTATCTCTTTTGTAATATACATTGGATGACTACCGTAAGATGTTATTTTTTCTAAAAAAACTACCGTAAGATGCATTGTCCTGATATAAAGAGCTAGCTTGGCGAGCATATTGCAGTATACAAAAGGAGTTTATCTTAGATTATTCTCTGGACACATATGTCTGTTGCCATTTTACTGGTAGGATAATTTGAAATTATACCAAGTTTTGGACTTAATTGGTAGAGTTGCAATAATTTTTATCTAAACAATGTTAATTAGTAAGGTTCATCTTTAAGTTGAATTTTTTTTAAGCATGCTCAATATGTTGTTCTTATTGTACAGGTCATCCGGTACTCTCACTATGCTCTGACTACCTTGAAAATTTGTCCATCATGGCTGACTTACCTCAGGTTCTATCCCCTAACAGTGTCAATCTCCACATCTATGTTCCTTTTAATTAGATATACTGCCCTATCTTGTGAGTCATTGCTGGCCATGAACACATAAAAATGGAACTCACAGGGTAAACTCAACTGACTGGCACAATATATTTGTTGTTTTCTGAAACAATTACATATTATCTCTTTTGTGTTCGCAGTTATAAAATACAAACCTGCTATAAAATGGTCATATTCTTTTTAAATGTTCCCGGTTCACAAGTTCACTGGCTCCACCGACATTTTCAGATTATTGCATCTCAGTTCTCAGATTAAACCTATTTTTTCTCCTTGACGAAAACCTGATCTCAACAACATGTAGGTACACTGCTTTTATCCCGCTGTATCCAATTGGGGTAGGACCAGGAGAAAGTAAGCGCAGGAACTCTTCACACAACATTATGTCTGCAAAGACACATTTCCTTTATCTTGTGATGCATTGATGTACTCTCCTTGCTATATTTGCTTGCAGTGTGGACGATCTACCAAGCTCTTCCATTCGTGAAGGAGAGGGACCTCTACTCAGGCTTCTTTGCAAAGTTGTCCATGAGCTACCATTCCTTTCTCGTGGTATGTAGACGCCGAGTTGGCGAGGCTGAATGCACCATGCATCCCTTCTGCTTCTGTTTTGATCATAATGTGCACTTGATCACTTACCGATAACCATGCGGTGACAGGGTGGGCTGCTGTGCTATCCGCTGCTCTGGCTGAAGCTATACCTGCATGTGTTCAAGCAGCGCAAGTCCAAGCTGGGAAAGGTGGACAGGAAGAAACGGGCATGATTTTTTTTTGGTTCAACTCAGCATCCATTTTTCTCTTTCGGGGGATGAGCCGGTTGTTGGGGGGTCTTGCAGCTGATGCAGCAGTCGAGGCTTGGATGAACCATACTACTAGCAGATCACTAGGGGTTGTCTACCTTGGAACAGCTACTTATCATGCTACTAGCAGAAAATGATTCCTATCAGATTTAATTTACTGGATTGGAATGTAGATATTGCGCAACCCAGTGTCTATAATATATGTTTTTGGGAAGAATTGGGCATATTGTGACAATTGTTTTATTGTAAGAAAAGCAAATTAGTTGACCATTTGTGTAGCTAAAACAATAATGTTTTAGTCTTTCACTATGGTTGGTAAAAGCATACTACTTGAATACATCTGGTAATTTACATATCTAGAATTACAGAATTGATCAAACTGATGATCCTAATGTGCTTGTTCGATTCAATTGAAAATGTTTTTGGAGTAATTCAATTTGTACATTTGGGAGGTACACTTTTTTTCAGAGAAAGCGGTTGTACACTAGGTAAGCCTTATTAGAAATCCGGGCCTGCTTGTAGCCTAATCTTGGACCCTGAAAGCCCAACGGTGCAGCACGGGATCGCAAACAAGAGAACAGTGGTAGTGCCTGCAGCCCCCTGTGCTCGCTGACCGCCGGCCACTCTCCTCTCCCGCCGCCGCCACTGGCCCACTGCCATGGGGAACTTCCGCAAGCTCGGCCGCCACGCCGCCCACCGCGTCTCTATGCTCAGGTATTCATCTCTCTTTCTCTATCGCGCCACCCGTCTCCTTTTCGTTTCCATTCCACCCTGGCTCTCTCCCCGTCCCTTATCGACCTCTCTTCCCAGGACGATGGTGTCGCAGCTGGTGAAGCACGAGCGGATCGAGACAACCGTCGCGAAGGTTGGTCCATTTATCTCTTTCACTGCGGCATTCCGTCGAACAGGGTGGGATGAGTGCAGGTTTTGCGCCAGCGAATTTCGGACCGTCTTTTTCTTATGTGTTGCTCCTTGTCGTTTCAGGCGAAGGAGGTGCGTCGGAAGGCGGATCAGATGGTGCAGCTCGGCAAAGATGTACGTCTTTTAGTCGTCTACTAGTATTCCCTAATCACTACTCCCCTAGACCCATAGTGCCTGCGGTACTGAATCCTGACGACATACTGGACTGCTTAATGGCGCCTATAGGCTAAATCTAATTGGATGGTGTAATGAAGCCAGCCATCTTGATCTGGTGGATAGGGTTGATATCATACGCCGCAAGCTCTGTAGGAACCCGTTCATGGTTGAATCTGGTACCACTATACTGATCGCAAAAATAATGGCATGATCTGGACACATTGGCTTATGCATAGAAAACCTTCACCTAATAGTGAGGTGCAATTTTATTGTATGAGTTTCTTGTTACCTGTTGTAGTTTCTCATGGAAGATTATTAGATTGTTGAAGTTTTGACTACCTGAGTAGGTGTTCACTGTTGGCATTTTTTTAAGAAAGTACGAGTTAAACTTCATGGAAACTGTTTCCGTGACGAAGGTAGCATGTAGTTCAAGGATACTCTGTTCATCATGATCTTACGAAATGAACTCCCAGGAACTTAAATGTTACCCTGTAACGATTAAGTTAACACCGAATAGTTTTCAGATACAGAGGTTCTTTTTTGTGTGTACTTACAATTGTGTCATTCTACATTCCAGGAGTGTCCCTTAACTTGTATGTCCACGCCCAGATATATCGCATGCTTTATGTAGTTATTTCTCTTCAAAGTTCCTTACTGAAATAGTTACTATATTGATTGACACATGGAAATATATCGTTTATAGGGTACACTAGATTCAGCAAGACGTGCCTCAGCATTTGTTCGGGGTGATGATGTAGTTCACAAGTTATTCACAGAGCTTGCCTACCGCTACAAGTAAGTTTTACAACGTTATGGTTCGGTTTCAATTTAAGTCTGGTTAACTTTCAAACTACATCTTACATATATTCACTGTCTTCCACTTATGTATAGGGATCGAGCTGGTGGATATAGAAGACTATTGCGAACCAGGATACGAATTGGCGATGCTGCACCAATGGCTTACATCGAGTATGTTTGTACTTCATATACCTTAGCTGCGCAAAATCGTGACTTGAGTTTTAGACAATTTGCATTTACTATCCGTATTGGCTGTATTTTCACTCTTCACATTCAAGTGGTTTGCTATGTAGCATCTTCAGCTTTAGTGAACTATTTCGTTTCCTTACAATTTTGTGTTATCAATTTTTTTCCATCTTTTACTATGTGGTGCTAGAATGACAGTCCTGGCGCAGTGGTGAAGTACTCCCACTTGTGCTAAGAGGTTCTGGGTTCGACTCAGCCTCTCTCAATGCACTTTGCAAGGGTAAGGCTTGACTCGTATAATCCTTCCCCAGACCCCACCTTGTGTGGGAGCTTCTAGCACTGGGTCTGTCATTTTTCACTATGTGGTGCTAGTTAGTTTTCTTGTGTTTTCTGTTTACTAATGTGGAGTAAGATTCCTTTGAGGTCTGCAATGCCTATATAAACATTATTTTGTAAAGACATGGTAATGTTATGACGTGAAAGAAAAGGTTATTTTTCCATCTCTCTCACTCTGGTAAAAGAATCGACTTTAGTCAGGAACAGCTTCCAGTTGCCACGGATAAATAAACTATATGCCATGATGAGGTTGAATTCAAATCTGTTGCCTATTGTCATACACAGGTTTGTCGACCGGGAGAATGAACTTCGAGAGGCCAAACCTGCGACACCACAGCCACCCCAGCGTGCCCCTCTTGATCCATGGACCAGGTCCCGTGCCAGCCAACAGTGGGCAGGGCCTAAAATCAGCCACAGCTCTGGAACGGAAGGGCTATGAGAACAAAAAACAGTCGATCTTTATTTTGTGTTTGTGAGAGTTCTTTTTTTATCTTTAGACACGCTAATTAGGAGATCCATCTGCAAGAGACCAAAAGGTTGTGTTTCCACAGGATATGTATTTTTGTTGTCAAGGATCATTGTGACCAGCTCAAATTTGTCAGGGTTGAGTTTTCCATGTCGTATCATAGCTGCAATGTTGCCATGTTGGTAATGCTCGGCAGAGTTTTTGGTTGCCGTATTCTGAAACTTCAATCTTCCGGATGCGATGTGAACATCTTCATTGTCTGCTGTGTCAGAATTCGAATGGTTAGAGACTCTGGAACTGATCCTGCATTGTCATGGGTTCTGGAACATGTCAATCTCCAGGAAGCTGGCCTCTCGATACCCAAATCGAAATCGGGTTGCTTTCTGGTAGGGTATCGCGTTTGGCCCAAGAAGCCCAGCTCCCGGACGTTCTTTGAGCCCGTCGGCCAGCACTGGATGCAACACGTCCGTGCGACCTAAGCTGGATGTTTAGTCCCGTACCGCTTATCGAACAGAGCAGACACATCTCGGCAGCCTTTATATACGTGGCCTGGTGCTACGAGAAAATCACTTACCTGGACGGGGTCAATGGTGATCAAGAAGACCCATGGCCTGGATTAGTGGCCTCCATTGCACTTGGGAGGAGCACTATTCCACCATCTCCTCTAGTAGGAGAATGGACGTCATAATTTGTGATAGAGGGGGTACGCGTCCGCGCGGCCCCTGCCAATCTTTAAATTAAATATTTGATTGTTTCTGTTTTATTAATATTTAAATAAATACTTTGTATCTCTTCAAGATTTGAAATTTCGTTAATGCCATCTGCTAAGTTGAAGCTTTTTATGCTAGCCAGTAGTCGTCAAACCAGCTTTGTAGAGTTAATGAATGTAGTGTCACCGGTTTCAAGATTTGTGAACGAGCAGGTTTGGTTCAGAGGGTAGCCCTTTCTGATCAGTTTAGTTTCTTTCTCCCTTCAGCCACCCTCACAAACAACCTCCCAGATCTCTTCGTCAACGGCATCGAGTTTGGTAATTTGACCACTCATTCAGTGTAAACCGCAGGCAAATTCTTGAAAATACTGTACCTCGCAAAAGGGGAGGAGGTCAGTTGTGCAGCTTAAGAAGTACATTGACCTGGGTCTTTTGTTTTGTTGGACACCTGAACCTATCTTCCGTTATCTCGATATAATTAAAGCTAGAGCAATGCTTCGTACGGAAAAAAGTACATAGACAGAGGTGTTATACGTATTCGGGAGAAGAGAAAGCATCCAAAAAAAAAAAATCTATGGGATACAATTTGCCTGTCGTTTTCAGGTGCATCATCTACCACATTTGTCTCTTAACTACACCCAGAACAAAAGAATGAAGGAAAAAAAGACTGATATCTTGGCACCACCTGAACTGTGTGATGGGGGCTGCTGCTATCTTGCAGCTCGAAAATATGTGGCCAGTTTGGCTACACCTTGCATGGTTTTTCTTCTGTTATCCACATCAGATAAGTCCAAGTGATAGGCTGAGATTTGTTGTGATGCTGCAAGAGATAGAGGTATATAAACATATTCCGGAGCTGATTTCGAAGATCGGTTAGCCGGGATCGCCCAATGGATTGTGTTCTTTTGAGCTCACATTTGTCATCACATGCTATTGTTAACACAAGGTATGGTTCTTCCACTTCCTTAATCTCTTGCAGAATGTCACTGAAATATTTCCGAGGCCGTAGAGTTTCATAAATTTTCTCTCTGATCCGTCAACTGGCCTGAATGATTTTTTTCAGGTTTCAGCAAAGCTCTGCTAGTCTCAACAGTATAGGATTTGCGGTTATCAGACAAGGATGCTTAAGATTAAGGTGCTATGCAATTGGTGATGCAGGGCGTCTGAATGATCCTTTGAAGGACAACGAGAATGGGCCTGTTTTGCCAGGACTAAACGGGTCTACCGCTTCCTTTCGAACTGTTGGTGCTGAAATCACTCAGGAAACAGGAGATTTCTTTGTCAGCGATGCCGAGGGTGACCCAGACAAACCTACGGAGGGTTTCTCAGCGATCGAGGATGCGATAAATTCATTGCGGGAAGGAAAGGTAAGAGCAAATAGATACCTCACTTTATGAACAAAGATAGTTTCGTTCATGCATGTAACTCTTGGAGATGGACCCTACTTGATCATGGCCATATTTGAGATAACATGTACAATGATACTTCAAAGATATCCCAACTGTATTTACCTCCCAGATTCCATTGTTCACTTAATTTTGTGATTAATAAGGTGAATCATGCTTGTCTATCCTCTCCCAAGAAACCATAGCTGTACTACAAGTAGTGTAATACATTCACGTAAAGCAGACTCTAAAGCTATGCTTAGAATGTTTTATATATTTATTTTTAAGCTTACCAGAATTTGCTAATTTCACATTTCTAGGGAGCTAGTTTATTTGTGTAATTGAAAATCATAGGATGAACAATTTTAATTAGGCAATAGTATTCAATTCAACTGTTCGTGCTTTCATGTGCAAGTATATTTTCTTGCTTCAGATGTAATCAACTTTAACTACAAAGTTAACTATTGATTCTTCTCCAGTTTGTTATTGCTGTAGATGACGAAAACGGTGACAACGAAGGGGATCTTGTCATGGCAGCCGATCTAGCCAGCCCAGAATCAATTGCATTCATGATCAGAAATGGTTCCGGGATCATCTCCGTGGGCATGAAGGAAGAGGACCTTGAAAGATTGATGATTCCTATGATGTCTCCATTCACGGAAATTGGTGACATTTCAGCTGCTGCTTCCACGGTGACAGTGGTGAGAATTTGATGTTCAGGCACTAAACTATCACCGAGTGATATTTAGTTCTGACAGTAACGAAGCATTTTTTTGTCACAAACCTTAGTTATGACAGTAACTTGAAGCATTGGTTTTCCTATCTATGCAGGATGCTAGAGAGGGCGTATCCAATGGTATATCAGCAGCAGACAGGGCAAAGACCATCCTTGCTCTAGCCTCCCCTGACTCTAAGCCCAGTGACCTCAGAAGGCCAGGCCACATTTTCCCCCTCAAGTACCGGAACGGCGGCGTGCTGAAAAGAGCCGGCCATACCGAGGCATCCATGGACCTTGTCGCATTAGCCGGTTTGCGCCCCGTGTCCGTCTTGTCCACCATCATCGACCCGAGGATGGTTCGATGGCAGGAACACCAATGCTGAAACAGATGGCTTCAGAGCATGATATCCCGATTGTTTCGATCGCTGATCTCATCCGGTTAGTATACCTTAAGGTGAAGCCTTTGTGAACTTATAGCCTGTTTTGTTTTATTTCTGCTGTAAATTGTACTGCTTGAATCACTCTCCAAAAAGATGTGTCACCTGAAATGAAAATGTGGTATGTTAGTAGGATAATCACATGTTGCAGATGTCCCTGTTGAGAAGATCTCATTTCATTCTGTTGCTTTAATTCAGGTACAGGAGGAAGAGGGAGAAGCTGGTGGAATTGATCGCTGTATCTCGTTTGCCTACTAAGTGGGGCCTTTTCCGCGCATACTGCTACCAATCCAAGCTAGATGGAACCGAGCACATCGCTGTTGCCAAGGTATGTAGTAGTAAATTGGTTTCTCTGATGACCAACAGTTCTCATTCTCTGCCTCTGGTCAGCTAATCTCTGACGGCAAATATGAGCGCAGGGCGATATCGGCGACGGGGAGGACGTGCTGGTGAGGGTGCACTCGGAGTGCCTGACCGGAGACATCCTCGGCTCCGCCCGCTGCGACTGCGGCGAGCAGCTGGACCTGGCGATGCAGCTGATCGAGAAGGCCGGCCGCGGCGTCCTCGTGTACCTGCGCGGCCACGAGGCCGGGGCATCGGGCTCGGCCAGAAGCTCCGCGCCTACAACCTGCAGGACCAAGGCAGCGACACCGTGGAGGCCAACGTCGAGCTCGGCCTCGCCATCGATTCCCGCGAGTACGGCATCGGCGCCCAGGTTGGTACAGTACAAAGCAATGCACTGAGTCGATCTTGCATCATCTGAATTGTAGGTCCGTGCTGCACTTTTTTGGAACGACAACGACGTGTCCTGACTGATTTTGCTGCAAAATTTCAGATTCTCAGGGACATCGGCGTGCGCACGATGCGGCTGATGACGAACAACCCAGCCAAGTTCGTGGGGCTCAAAGGGTACGGGCTAGCCGTGGTGAGCCGGGTCCCGGTGATATCGCCGATCACCAAGGAGAACCAAAAATACCTCGAGACCAAGAGGACAAAGATGGGGCACATCTACGGCTCCGACCTACCCGGCGGCCTACTGAAGGAATTCCTCAATCCTACGGAAGACAACGCCACCAACTAATTATATACTTGCCACACATACACAGATTTTTTCGATTTCTTCCGTTCTACCCGGGGTAATGTGAATAATCAAATTTGAGACGATACATTGCAGAGAGAACACGGTCAAGCTGTAATCAATTGTAGCGATTCCATTCATTCATTGTTCATCGTATCCAGAAACAATTACAAGCTAGGAGGAACCTCGATCGAACCCCGACAAACTTATCAAGGAAGGAAAGAGGCCAAGACGAACACGAGGAGAGGAGAGAAGCCTAGGAAGAGGTGAACTTGGTGACGGCCTTGGTGCCCTCGGAGACGGCGTGCTTGGCGAGCTCGCCGGGGAGCACGAGGCGCACGGAGGTCTGGATCTCCCGGGACGTGATGGTGGGCTTCTTGTTGTACCTTGCGAGCTTGGCGGACTCGCCGGCGAGCTTCTCGAAGATGTCGTTGATGAAGGAGTTCATGATGGACATGGCCTTGGAGGAGATGCCGATGTCCGGGTGCACCTGCTTGAGCACCTTGAAGATGTAGATTTTGTACGTCTCCACGCTCTTCTTCGCCTTCTTCTTGCCCTTCTTGTCGCCGGAGCCGCCGCCCTCCTTGGCCGCCGGCAGCCGCTTCTCCGCCTTGGGCTTCTTCTCGCCCTTGGTGGTGGACGCCTTGTCCTCCACAGGCTTCTTCTCCCCCGGCTTCTTCTCGGCCTTGGGCGCCATCACGGATGGATCGAGAGGAAGGTAGGTGCGGCGGGGAGGAGGATGGATGAGTGTTCTTGCTGGTTTGGGAATTGGGATGAGATGCGATGGGGAATTGGTTTGGGGGCGTGGGTTTTTATATGAGAAAAATTCACCATTAGTCACTGAATTTGAGCAGTGGGCTCACTTTGGTCACTGAAGTTCCCAATACCCTGTTTACGGTCATGTATTTCGCGTAGGGGGTTCAGTATGGTCACCGCTGCCGTCTCTGTACGCTGCGCGATACGTATTTTGCCACGCGTCTTGACCGTTGACTAGTCATGTTGCCATGTTGGGGAAATCTGTTGGACAGCGTGGCTATTTTGCCAGCGTGACGGAAACTTTGCAAGAAAACCCTTCGAAACTTTGCAGTCGCGTATTTACTCCACTCCCCTTTGCAACAAAATCTCTTCGAGACGTTTCGTTCCTCTGTCGTACTGGTCGAGGTGGTCGGCGAGGTCGAGGTGATCGTCGTGGCGCCGACAGGAGCGACAGCGACCGTCGGCGAGATGAGCTCGCCGCACGATTTCGACGCGCCGCCACCGTCCCCACCATGTCAGAGAGGCAAGCCTCCGGAGCGGCGGCCGGAGGAAGGCGACCATCCTCTGTACGGTTAGTTCCCGCTGCACCTCCTCCGTTGTTGGTATTCTTCTGTAACGGCGGCGGCGGCACGTCGGCGCCGGAGATGGCGATGCTGGTGTAGGTCGTGGAGGGTTCGAATCGCATGCAGTTCCTCTTTCTCTCTGCCGCCGCCGTAGGGCTCTGGATTTGGGGGTTGGGGTAGGGTTTATGAATTGGGGGTTGGGTAGGCTCTGAAATTGGGGTTTGGGGGTAGATTCACATGGTATTGTTGATAGATTTGTATTGTGATTGTTGTGCTGTCAGTAATCTGTCCGAAAGATGCATGCTTTACTTAATTTTGTGTACAGTCAGTAATTCGACCCCAAAAGATACATGCTTTAGATGGTGGTGACTGAATTTTGTGATGTTCTATGTAGGTAAACTGAGTCAGCATTTCTCTGTGTTGGTTCATCATGGAGGTCATTTCTGTTGCACTGGAAAGAATAGGTATTACAGTGGTGGTGGAAGTGTGTGGTTTGATTACTGTGACAGGGATAATTGGACACCATCTGTTATTGAAGATTTGATAGAGGAGCTGGGGTATGAGTGTGAAGGCAGGATCAGAACATACTGGTGTGTGCCTGGACTGACAATATACAAGAATGGGCTCAGAGAGATCAACAAAGGTGATAATACAATGACACAGAACATGTTGTCACATGTGGAAAATGGCAATCATTTTCAGGAGCTATATCTTGATCATAATGACAGTATAATTTCATATGTTTCACCTGTTGCTGTTCATTCATTTGATGAGGAAGAGCTGCCATTGGTGAAGTGGAGTGGGCCATTGAAGATTGACTATGATGATGTGGTACAGTTTCCAATTGCCTCACTACCACCTGTTATTAGTCCAATCAGGCCATTGATAACCATTCCAGTATCAGAAGATGTGGAACAGTTTCCAGAAGCAGCTGCAGAGATACATGGGCAAGAGGATGTACAAGCAGATGGACAAATGGATGAAGAAATAGATGGACAAATGGCTGAATCAGATTCTGACAGTGATGAACCATACATACCATCACCACCTCAGCCAGGACAAAATCACATACACCATGAGTACAGAGCCAACAGAGCTTGCAGGGCCTTGGACTTGAATGGAGCTGACAAACCTGGACCATTTGATGAACCAGAAGGAGATTCTGAGGAAGATGAGGATTACACTCCTGAGTTCTGTGACTCTGATTTTGATATGGAAGAAGATGATGATCTCTTTGATAGTATTGTTGTTGATGGCAAGGGGAAAGCTCCTCTAGATGAAGCTGATAATGTCTCTGAACAAGATGATTTGTATCTGCCAGACTCTGATGAAGATGGAGTGAATATGAACTTTAAATCTTTCACTGAAAATGATTTGCAAGATCCACAGTTTAAAGTTGGTCAAATATTTCAATCAGTTGAGTTTCTAAGGCAGGCCATCAGAGAATATAGCTGTCAGGCTAGGAGAGACATTAAGCTGCCAATCAATGACAGGTCAAGAGTGTGTGCCAAGTGTGAGGATGGGTGTCCTTGGTATCTGTGGGTTCTTTTGACAAAAGATCAAACTGTTTCATGATCAAGAAGTATAATTCTGCACATACTTGTGAAAGGAGATGGAAGGTGACATCATTTACTTCTCCATATGTTGCTTCCAAGTATGTTGACTCTTTCAAAGCTGATGAGAACATGAACATCAAGAATTTCAAGAGGGTTGTTCAGAAAGAATGGCACATGACAGCATCTAGGAGCAAGTTGAGGAGGGCAAAGAGGTTGGTGAAGAAAGTTATTGAGGGAGATGAGTTAGAGCAGTACAACTGTATGTGGGACTATGCAAATGAGTTCAAGAAATCAAACCCTGGCAGCACCTTCTTTTTAGGTGTTGATCAAGGTAGGTTCAGTAGCTGCTATTTCTCACTTGATGCATGCAAAAAGGGATTCTTACAAGCTTGTAGGCCAGTCATATGTCTTGATGGCTGTCACCTGAAAAATAAGTATGGGGGAGTAATGCTCACAGCCATAGGGATGGATCCCAATGACTGTATCTATCCAGTAGCCTTTGCAGTGGTGGAGGTTGAAAATACTGAGGCATGAAAATATTTCCTCTCCAATTTGAAGCAAGACCTTGGGATAGTCAACACATACCCGTGGACAATCATGCCAGACAAGCAAAAGGTATGCATTTACACAAACCTATGGCTACTTGTGTAAATCTAGACGATGATACTTGCCTCGACTAGATAATGAAACTATCCTCGACTCGACGATGAAACTATCCTCGACTAGATAATGAAACTTCCCTCGCTTCGACGATGATACTAGACTCGACTAGATAATGAAACTTGCCTCGACTCGACGATGAAACTAGACTCGACTCAATAATGAAAGAGAAAAATTCACCATTAGTCACTGAATTTGAGCAGTGGGCTCACTTTGGTCACTGAAGTTCCCAATACCCTGTTTACGGTCATGTATTTCGCGTAGGGGGTTCAGTATGGTCACCGCCGCCGTCTCTGTACGCTGCGCGATACGTATTTTGCCACGCGTCTGTTGATTGTGTGGACAGCGTGGCTTGTTAATCCAGCGTGGACGAGGTGGAGGGGTTTATTTGCAAAGAGACCAGGAGTATATACTGAACCGAACCCTACGTTTTGTCGTACTCGACAAATCCAAAAGAAAAATTCCCCACCACCCCGCATCCTCTGCTCCCCAAATCGCGAGCGCCGCCGCCGCCGATGGACAGCCGCCGCAAGTTCCCATCCGAGCTATGGCGCAACGGCGAGCCGGAGCTGAGGCCTGAGCAGGGCCGTTGGGTTCTCACCCCGACGCGCACCATGCTCAAGCTGGAGAAGAAATGGAGGGGTCGGGCCTTGGTCGCCACTGTTGTTGGTCGCCGTCCTCCTATCTCGCCAGAGGGCGTGTCGTGGTGGGATCACGGCAGATGCCATAGGTATGGCTAAGATGTGGCCGAATGGTCGTTGGGGGAATCCGGGGAGGGTTTATGCACTCAAGAAGTGCACACGCAAGAACACGCAAGAACACGAACGAAGAACCAAGAAAACAAGAACACAAAGCACACCACGATGTACCCTGCTTCGGGGCCCTCTTGTGGAGGTAACACCCCTACTGCAGCACTATCCTACTCAGCATATAGCTCAAAGTGACAAGTACAAGCTGCTCCTCGAGCTGTATGATGCTACAATGGTGAGAACTTGAGGTAGAAGATGGAGCCAAACGGGAGGAAGAAGGCACTCCGGGCTGAATCCGAGGTGTTTCCAGGGTGTTCCGAGCTTCCTCTCTCTCTTTCTTTCTCTCTTGATCAACTGGTTCCAGCGCGGGGGGGGGGGGGGGGGACGGGGGATCTCAAACAGGAGGGGGGGAAGCCCACTATATAGGCCAGCCGGGTTACCATTGTGCCCCTCGCTGAACACTGTTGCCATGCCTCTGCAACGGTCACCACCGTACCACCGTACCTCGGTCAGGGACAAGACGTGGCTTGCCCATCTCCTGTAGCCTAATGGCAGAACTAGCATGTCCCCTCTGACCTAGACAGGACGTGGCCTGGCAGAGCTACCTCGTAGCCTTTTCCCAGATCTCGCGTGGTCAGCGGTCAGAGACGTGCAGGCCCGCCGAACCCGGGGCACGCCTCTGCCAGGCTCCTTGACAGACGCTCCCGTGTCAGGCGCTCTTGTACCCGGCTGGAAGTGACAGGAGCATTGACTCCTGCCCGACCTACTGCCTACCACCTTGGTTAGCTCGGCACGGATGTGACGAGCTCCGTACCTCGGGTCTTGCGCTTAAGATCTTCACCAGGTCGGATCTTACTTCCTCCCCACAGCTTCTCCTGCTCTCACAACACAAACCACTGCACTGAGGTAGTTAGGTCGGCTGAACATAGCTCGGACAGTGAACCTCGGCCCTGGCCAACAGTATACCTCGGACCCCTCTGGGCCAAGATAGGTCGGCCTGTATTCTCCAGGTCAAGATGAAGCTCGGACATTCCCAGGCCCAAACAGGTCGGCCCTTTCCGTACCTCGGCACACCTTCGAACTCCACTTATGCCAAGCCTTGACCCTACCCGGGGATACTCCCCCGACATTAGTCCCCGAAGCTGGTGCGGTCCTACGACCTCGGATGGAGGGCCGTAGCAGGTTCAAAACAAGCAAGGCACCACCTCTAAAACCGACCTCAAACATAGTTCCGCCGAGGTACTCCCCACATACCACCATCTAATCCGAGGTAGATATGCAAACTGAACTCTCCGAGCTATCTGACTCAGCACAATCTTGCCTCAAGATTTTCCGAGGCACGTGGCGAAGAACCTCTGCCCGGGCTTCGGAATCCGGACCTCTGAAAGACAGGTCCTGACCACACGCCGCCCTCGTCAGCCGGACCCACCGAACAGCGCACCTGCGCACTCAAGTACTTGACCAAGTATGTTGACTCTTTCAAAGCTGATGAGAACATGAACATCAAGAATTTCAAGAGGGTTGTTCAGAAAGAATGGCACATGACAGCATCTAGGAGCAAGTTGAGGAGGGCAAAGAGGTTGGTGAAGAAAGTTATTGAGGGAGATGAGTTAGAGCAGTACAACTGTATGTGGGACTATGCAAATGAGTTCAAGAAATCAAACCCTGGCAGCACCTTCTTTTTAGGTGTTGATCAAGGTAGGTTCAGTAGCTGCTATTTCTCACTTGATGCATGCAAAAGGGGATTCTTACAAGCTTGTAGGCCAGTCATATGTCTTGATGGCTGTCACCTGAAAACTAAGTATGGGGAGTAATGCTCACAGCCATAGGGATGGATCCCAATGACTGTATCTATCCAGTAGCCTTTGCAGTGGTGGAGGTTGAAAATACTGAGGCATGGAAATATTTCTTCTCCAATTTGATGCAAGACCTTGGGATAGTCAACACATACCCGTGGACAATCATGTCAGACAAGTAAAAGGTATGCATTTACACAAACCTATGGCTACTTGTGTAAATCTAGACGATGATACTTGCCTCGACTAGATAATGAAACATATGAAATGATACTGTCATTATGATCAAGATATAGCTCCTGAAAATGATTGCCATTTTCCACATGTGACAACATGTTCTGTGTCATTGTATTATCACCTTTCTTGATCTCTCTGAGCCCATTCTTGTATATTGTCAGTCCAGGCACACACCAGTATGTTCTGATCCTGCCTTCACACTCATACCCCAGCTCCTCTATCAAATCTTCAATAACAGATGGTGTCCAATTATCCCTGTCACAGTAATCAAACCACACACTTCCACCACCACTGTAATACCTATTCTTTCCAGTGCAACAGAAATGACCTCCATGATGAACCAACACAGAGAAATGCTGACTCAGTTTACCTACATAGAACATCACAAAATTCAGTCACCACCATCTAAAGCATGTATCTTTTGTGGTCGAATTACTGACTGTACACAAAATTAAGTAAAGCATGCATCTTTCGGACAGATTACTGACAGCACAACAATCACAATACAAATCTATCAACAATACCATGTGAATCTACCCCCAAACCCCAATTTCAGACCCTACCCAACCCCCAATTCATAAACCCTACCCCAACCCCCAAATCCAGAGCCCTACAGCGGCGGCGGAGAGAAAGAGGAACTGCATGCGATTCGAATCCTCCACGACCCACTGCTCAAATTCAGTGACTAATGGTGAATTTTTCTCATAATTATCTAGTCGAGTCTAGTATCATCGTCGAAGCGAGGCAAGTTTCATTATCTAGTCGAGGATAGTTTCATCCTAGAGTCGAGGCAAGTTTCATTATCTTGTCGAGCCCTAAAACATGACATGCTTTTACTTTTGCAGGGTCTTATCAAAGCTGTTAGGGAATATTTCCCGGATGCCGAGCATAGGCACTGTGTGAGACATATACGGCAAAATTTTCAAAACATCCACAAAGGCGATATTCTAAAGAACCAGTTGTGGAAGTTTGCAAGAAGCAACACATCAGCAGTCTGGGATGCAAACATGGAAGAGCTCAAGGCCATGGACATAGAAGCATACAACTGGCTTGAACAACTCCCACCCAATACTTGGGTCAGAGGATTTCAGAGGGAAGAAGCAAAGTGTGATATTCTCCTTAACAACAACTGTGAGGTTTTCAATAAGTAAGTATTTCAATTAACTTGCTTGCTTGCATTTCACTTGCTTTTGTACCAGTTGCTTGACTAACACATGCTTGTCTAACACTTGATGAACAGGTTCATTCTAGATGCCAGAGAGATGCATTTGCAATCTATGGTTGATAAGGTGAAGACACAACTGATGACCAGATTTTACAACAAAAGGATTGAGGCAGAAAAATGGCCTGGCACCATATGCCCAAAGATAAAGAAAAGGCTAGAAAAGAACAGAGAGCTTCCTAACAACTGTGATGTGTCTGGAGCAGGGGATGGCATCTTCCAGGTTGATAACCACACAAGAACTTACATTGTTTATATAAATGCAAAGAGCTGCACATGTAAGAGGTGGGATCTTAGTGGAGTGCCCTGCCACCATGCAATTGCTTGCTGCAGGCATGAAGATAGATCAGCAGAGGATCTAGTAGACCCATGTTACGGCATTGCTAATTTCAAGTTGGCATACAAACCAATCATCAAACCCTGCAGAGATAGGAGTGAATGGGAAAAAACACATCAGTGTGAAATTAGGCCACCTTTCTTTGATAAGAAAGTTGGCAGACCAACTAATAAGAGCAGAAGGAAGCAGCTATATGATCTCAAAACAAAGGATGGTGCCAAGAAAGTGACCAAACATGGCATGATAATCACCTATTCTTACTGTCATGAAGATGGCCACAACATTTCTGGATGTGGACTAAAAAAGGCTAGCACCCAGGAGGCAGATGGAGAACAGCCAGCAGTTAGATCAAGATCAAGGGCAATTTCTGAGGATGTGTCAGACAATGAAGCAGGAGATCTCACACAAGAACATGTCAACAACATTCCACAGCCTGCTGTCCCCCAGGAAGAAGAGGCAGAGCAGGCCCCTGTGACAACCCAGGTAATTATTGCTTATCTATGTTCTTGTGCAGCATCCACTGTTTCATTTATTGAGCAATGCATTATCTTATTATTTCATACAATTCTGCCTAGGTAAATTATGGAGTAAACATGCTGGAGAAGATGTTCTTGTCCAGGCCATCCCCTAGAATTGAGAGCACATATGTAGTGACTGACTCAACATTCATCAGTAATGCATTTGCACATGCTCAAGGTGCAACCTCCACAACAACAGCTACAGCTGATGCTAACCTCACCATGAAGCTGCTACAAATGAAAGGAGACAAGGATAGGCAGATGGCTGCAAGCAGAGATGCAGCTCTAGAAGCAATGAATGAAGCCATAGAGAAAAGAGCACAAGAGGCAGAAGCAAAGAGACGAGCAATCCACCAGAGAAATTGGAGAAGCAAGCAAACAGAAGAGGAGCAGCTCAGGAGAAGAGGAGGCAGCAAACTGCAGCAAAACAAGCTGCACTGGAAGTTCTGAAGCAGCAAAAGAGAGAAGAGGCAGAGGCAAAGAAGGCTGCCTCCCAACAACAGAGAGAGATGAAGGCATTAGAAGCTGCAGCTCACAGAGCAGAGCAGGCAGCTGCTAAGAAGGAAGCGGCTAGGATAAGAGAGCAGCAGAAGGAAGCTAAAAGAGAAGAGCATGCACAACTGAGAGCACTACAGGCAGCTAACAGGAAGGCACAGAAGGCAGCAAGGGAAGGAGCATCTGCTGGAGGTGATGAACCAGTGGCCAAGAAGCAGAAGAAAGTCAACATGTTTGATGAGCTGAGATGATTTTTTCATCTCTCTTGTGTTATTTGTGTTGAAAACATGTTCAAACACTTGGTCTGTTATTTTGGCTGCTATCTGGTGTGTATTTTGTGGTTAAAACATGTTGAAAACATGATCTGCTATCTGGTGTGTATTTTGTGGTTAAAACATGTTGAAAACATGATCGGCTACCTGGGAATTATGTTGTTAATGTAAACCTGGGATTTTAGCTTCTATTTTATGCTAGAAGAGAAGAGCTAGCTGCTGCTAAGAGAGAACAAGCTAGGAAAAGAGAGCAACAAAATGTGTGTTATGTCTGATGAAAATTCATTCATCTTTCTCATTCTAGTAGCAATAAAAACATGATCACAATCCTGTGTTATGTCTGACGAAAATTCATTCAGCTTTTCATTCTGGTAGCAACTAAAACATGATCACCATCCTGTGACAAATACACACATCAATCCTGTGACGAATTAAGCCACAATAGGTTCGAATTAAGCCAAAATATGGCGTACAAGCAGTTCAGATAGCGAATGACACACACATAGATCACATACATCTCAGTTTTTAGAAACAAACACTAGTTATTCAGAGACAAACACTAGTTACTGAACATAAACACGCAAGATCAGACACTTGCGATTTTCGTCAGACAACGACACCGGCAACACTTTAGTCACCTCCGGCAGAACCACAGCCGTTGTGCCCACCGTAGAAGTGGCCACCGTCGAGGACAGGTGGGACAACGCTGCCGTCCATGCGGCCGCCATGGAACTGAAAGTAGTGAGTGCGCTTCGGGTCTTCGTCATAATCATAGCGCGCCGGCAGTCGGTGATGACTGGGCTGCGATCGAGCACCTCCGAGACATGGATCAGCACCTCGTGCTGAGCTGTCTTCTTGGACGTCGGCGACCTCGGTGGTGACGGAGTGCTCGGGTCTTCCTCTGACTCGTAGTCGATGGAGGGAGGTTCGAGCGGCGGCCGCGCTAGTGGCACCTCAACCAGCAGGCTCTTGGGAACGTCGCACGGATCCTTCATCCATGCCTCGACGAGAGAAAACCAGCTGTCCGCCGGGGCCAGCATCTCCTTCAGGTGCCCGCCGAGCCGGTTGATGAGCTGGCCAACCGCCTCCGGCTCCCACGCCTGCCGCGGGAACCTCTCGAAGGTCAGCTTGGTCAGGAACGACAGCTCAGACTGCTCTACACCGCTTGCAGGGTGCCAGCGAGAGAACTGCAGCGGCACGCCGGAGATGTACAAGTCCCAGCTCCGGTAGACAACGCGCGAGCACTCCTCCTCGTGGCGGAAGCGGATGAAGAAATATGCAGGGGGCGCAGCTACATCCACCTTCACGTCGCACCGGGCCACACCGCAATCCGCCGCCAGCGCCGCCACGACGTCCTCTGGCGAGATAGGAGGACGGCGACCAGCAATAGTGGCGACCAAGGCCCGGCCCCTCCATTTCTTCTCCAGCTTGAGCATGGTGCGCGTCGGGGTGAGAACCCAACGGCCCTGCTCAGGCCTCAGCTCCGGCTCGCCGTTGCGCCATAGCTCGGATGGGAACTTGCGGTGGCTGTCCATCGGCGGCGGCGGCGGCGCTCGCGATTTGGGGAGCAGAGGATGCGGGGTGGTGGGGAATTTTTCTTTTGGATTTGTCGAGTACGACAAAACGTAGGGTTCGGTTCAGTATATACTCCTGGTCTCTTTGCAAATAAACCCCTCCACCTCGTCCACGCTGGATTAACAAGCCACGCTGTCCACACAGTCAACAGACGCGTGGCAAAATACGTATCGCGCAGCGTACAGAGACGGCGGCGGTGACCATACTGAACCCCCTACGCGAAATACATGACCGTAAACAGGGTATTGGGAACTTCAGTGACCAAAGTGAGCCCACTGCTCAAATTCAGTGACTAATGGTGAATTTTTCTCTTTTTATATAGAGGCGCGGTGGGATGTGATGTGATTGGTTGGAACGGGGAGGGGACGGATCGGTGAGGTGGAGGGATCCGGAGCGTTTGGAACAGATGGGCAGTAGGGATTAGGACTAGCGCAGTGGGTGGAGGGAGGTCGGGCGCGAATTTTGGGCTGCCGAAGTTTTCATCAACAACAAAAAAAAAGGATTTGGGGTGCCGAAATGGAATCGGCCATGGATTTTTGGCCGTTCTCGGGTCTGGTTAATCCACCATCAAAAGTGTACCGATTCAAGTAAAAAAAAAGTCTACAGATTCCCACTGGGAGCACACATAGACATAGTGCAGACGGATTCGTGCATGCACTACACGCACATTGATTTGGAACATTTTCACAGGAATTATGTACTCCCTCCGTTTAAAAATAAGTGTCTCAAATTTGCCCAAAAACGAATGTATCTATACTACTATTAAAAGATCAAACATGTTCGGATACATTAAATTTAATCCGTTCAATATCTGATCAACGATCCAGATCGCTCCAATGTTTGACAACTCAACACACCTTTTTGTTTTTCTAATAATTACAAGGATTGCCACCGTCTAAAAACAAACACGATCAATCGCACGGGGTCGTTCCCCCGCCGGCCGCCGCCGGCCCTACGCGAGCACGCCACCGCCCCCAACGCGAGGCAGCATGTCGCCGCCCCGCGCGCACTCGCACCGACCGGACGACGCGAGCCAGCACACAGGACACAGCCTGCCGACCGTCGTCAATTGCCAGACTCGCCACCGGGAACGCTTCCTTGCACCAACGCGAGCTCCCGTTGTGGCTCCCCGTTTCCAGCCCTTCTCCTTCCCCCGACGTTTGCCCGCGTGCCGGTCGGAAGAGGAACCTGTCGTTCGCCCGGGACTGGTGCCTGGTCTCCCTGGCCATCGATGTGCAGGGTGTTGTTTTAGCAGACGGCAGCCGAATCGATCCAAGTTTGTAGCTGCCAGCTGCAAGGCCCTGTACCTTCTGCTGGTTCCACGACGATCCATTAGTGGTGAAGATTCTGGACCATGTGCAAGGTCCTGCACCTGCCGTCGGCAACATGGCCACCACGGCCCAGCCCCCTTGCTCTTTGTTCTCTCATTTAATCTGCTCAAACGAACATACACTGCTTTATTTATGTTTGGCAGTACAAACACTTGCACATACTGAAAAGAAGTACACACGGGCAGGGGCAAGTGCAGACACCAACAAGAACAGAAAAGCAAAAGGCGATAGCCTGCATGGGATGGGACACGCCGGCACCCGCGCCGCCCCGCATGTCCCCTGCATCCGCCGGTAGTCCGACCACTGGTTGGCTGCAGTTCGGCAACTGCTCGCGGCTTGCCGCATTTTATTCAGGTCTGATGTCTCTTCCTCTGCCTATTGATCTCTACTTCAGTTACCTGCATTAATCTACACCACGGAGCCGGTTCAAAGAAGTGTCGTCAAGCATGGTTAATCAAGGATAGACTTTTGCATGACAATGGGTCTGATTAAAAAGCACCAAACTGCAGTGCATTGCAATGCATTATTGGCTGTTTTTTTTGCAGGCCATGAACTATTTAATAGTTGTATAGATTGAATTTTGTTTCGTGACTGTTTGGGTGAATGTCTATGTTCCATCAGGGTTTGGGAAGCTTCTGCCTTTATTTACCATGGAGATTGAAGGAGGTAAAGTACAATATTTTGTTTAGTTCACAAAATTGTTTGTAAGGTTTGTACCGCACCATATAAGTCCTCTCGAGCGAGAGC
Organism: Poa pratensis; assembly: GCA_947311845.1. Taxonomy (NCBI): domain Eukaryota; kingdom Viridiplantae; phylum Streptophyta; class Magnoliopsida; order Poales; family Poaceae; genus Poa; species Poa pratensis. Next base: position 143,915,692 of record CAMZMU010000074.1, read on the forward strand.
ATATGTGGTCAAGGAAATGTATACTTGAGGCAAGGATCCGCAGAGGTAAAGCGGCGCATTGAAACTGCTCTCTGTTTTTCTGAAACTGCTCTGTGTTTATAATTTAATTGGGCAACCAAACGAGCATAGAACAAAGAAAAATACACAATCAAGGTATATCTATTGTTGACATACTGTAAGATTTTCAGGTAAATCGGAGTTGAACTGAATTGTTGATAAATTCGAGAAATGCAACCAATATTTTGACAAAACCTGAAAACTGAACCATAGGTAATATTTGAGTGGAATTTTATAGCAATAAATATTTTTGAAGTCATTGCAGTACGATAACAGTTCAATTGGTAAGTATTTGAGCCGTGGAAGATTCAGTGGTAAGTATTTGAATGTGGATACTTTGCTTGTGGAATAGTGCTGATATAATGTTATTGTTTAAAGATTGGAATATCACAATATAGTTTACAATACCCAATCATGGCCATTGTTCCAAACATATCTGTATAACTTCGACCTAAACATGTTATGCCATCTATGAGATTTATCTTGTAATAATGGCAACCCCATACACCTGTTATGTTGAGGAAATAATATGTATGCAGCTATTTGTCCTTATCTTGATTTGGAGCCTTTTGAACTATTCTTATTTATGTACTTCTAGACAGCTTGGCTAACAAAGTTATTTACTTCGTCATACTTGTTTCCGTAACAATCTGATTACTTGTAACTACAGAAAGGAAAGACAGAGGTTGCGCTACAAAATAAACCCTCCAACTAAGGGAGAAACTAGAGAAAAAGGCTATTGTGCAGTCAGAATTGGTACTATCAGATTATGAAAACCGCTGGAAGTAGCATGGCAAGCTGAAGCGGAGACTCTCAAATACATCTTCACTTACTCAGTTTGTCCATCAGCATAGCACATCTTTTTTATACACTTTTACTAACAACAATGTGTACATCTCTATAACAACATGCATGGATTATTTGTTCTAAAGTTTATGCCATCGTGTAATGGTAAAGAAGTTACACGGCCAAATGCCACAAGGACTATTCAATATTGGTACACATGCTTACATATCGAGGACAACGAATGTGAAGAAAAAAATCCCCCAAGTTGTACAAGATCTGGTCAAGGACATCAGGATATTTTTTTTCCTTTTAAGTTGCTGGTTGATTTATTTTGACATGAGACCTAAATATTTCATAAGTACATTATTATATATGTGACAATTTTGTTATATTTCCAGTTTTCACATCAATAATGAGATTAAACTTGTTTCATGATTTGCTGATATATGTCCCATATTAAACATGCATGGCACGTGCCCGTTCACTAGTCTATACATAAAACATAAAACATGTCACTTTCGGTAAAACTTGAGACACTTATTTTAGGACGGAGGGAGTACAAAACTATACAGGATTGTTTGATCTGTAGGACTGAATTTTGTAAGAATTTTTCTTAGGGTCCGTTTGTACGTATTTATCCAAGGGTCCGTTTTATGATAGTACTATTTGTCTTAGGGTCAATTTTATGAGAGTAGGATCATGTTATTGGCGTGTGCATGTTTCAAAATGTTTTGTATACAACATGTCTTTATATTTGAATGGCTATATATATATCATAACAATAAAAAGGACAAGCAACAAATTGTGTAAAATTGTCACATTAGCATGGAAGTTCTCAAAAAGCAAAATAAAAAACATGGCAAATGTAGGCCACATTTTGGTAATCTTGAGAGTAAGCAAATAATATGTTGAAAATAGTGCATTTCAGCATCAGTATTCTTGAAAATATAACAATAACATAGTAACAAGTGCCATCCAATCTCTATCACCAATTACATAGTATCATGTGCAATATAACAACATAACAAGTTCTCCGGATGATAAGCACGAATGAAAATTTCATAAGATATTAATTAGGACACGCTACAAAAGTCGTAGGCATATCGCGACGGATATGTGGGGAGGCGTACCGCAAAAGTGATTTCAGAAGTTTTTCGCCCGGTGATCAAACTATCGTGTCGCCTAACAAGGGGGCGGATAGCTATGTGTCATGGAATATTCCATCTCGGCACAAAATAGTATATAATATATTTTCATATTATATGAATTTATTATAATATATATTGACAAAATAGTTCTTACATATTTGGTCAAAATTTAGAAAGTTTGATTTTAACTGAACCTATAATGCAGGATAATTAAAAGGGAGTACTGAATAAAAACCTAGATGATAATTTTTCTACTTTTACATTAGCATGTACATTCATTTTCCAGCCTATTTATCATGTAGGCTTTCAACTGTGATACTCTAGGCACCCTCCTTCAGTTTGGCTCCATGACGTGCAGCTTCTCCAATGCAGAAACACGGCCTTGATGAGGAGCAAGTATCGATAAGTCAGGGCATATCATCGGGGAGCAAATTATAAAACAAAGCTAAGAGTAAATAGATACAGAGGTATGCCACGTGGGAATTGTGCAGCTCGATTTCGTTTGTCACGCGGAGAAAGGGGCCGACGATAGGCGAAAGGAAGGCTGGCATACTGTCACTAAGCTCCGCCAAAACCGGTCGAGCAATGAGAAATGGATAAACGAGGAAATACGGGAGTCATGAAGTGAATCAGTGGGAGTACATATCGACATGCCGGCAGTGCCGAAGCTTAGTGCTTGTCGGGGGGCACTGCCCCCCCCCCCCCCCCCCCCCCTCCCTCCCTCCCCACCACACACACACATGATTTGCACATGCATGAAGGAAATTGTTTTTAGAGCATTGAGATAAAAGGGATTGGAAGCTCATTTTAAGGCTCCCCTTAAAAAAAATAAGGATCGGTCCAATTTACAAGATTTGAAATAGCCTACAATTGTACAAAATAGAGATGTTTAAGGTTCGACCATGTTTAAGGGATTTGCTAGAGATGCTCTTAGCAGGAGATTTCCATTCGCAAAAGCAACAATGAGTGTAGATTGTATCCCCCCGAAACACGGGGCGCTACAGCTGCTCGAAACATGTCTACAGTGGGATGCCAAATTGATGGTGCTACACTAAAAATGGATTGAACACCTTTGGACGAAAATGGTGTAAGCAAAGCATTCGGTATGTATAGCTAGGTGACATATATTACCTCCTGCCGACAGTTAACGGCAGGGACTTTTGGTTCCTTGCTCTGGTTTCTAAGCGAATTTTTCAGAACCAACACAGTCCTGATCCTGCCACATGTACGAAGTTGGTTGGACAGAATATTTGATCCGCCGCGGGTATAGATGGGGCGGTGTGGGTATAGATCAATAATAGATCATGTAGACGCGTGTTGTTGCGCCCATCTATGATGTAATTAGATTCTTATTGAAAATATATTTTGATTTTAAGACGGAAAATATTTCCATACAAAATTATCGCATGTTAACAATTTAGTTGAACACCGAAGCAGTTCACAAGCTCGAAGTTGTTGAAGCAGTACCGCATCAAACATCTCTAAAATAAGGGACATGGGGTAACATATGGATGCAGATGGCAAATTTAGTTAATCAAATTTATAATAAAAATATTGGATGAACTTGTATTCTGCAGTAACAGAACAGACCAAAGTAGAGAGTTCTCGACATGCGGGATGATCACACCTAAACTAATATATAAGGTATCTGATCCTCTACCTTATTTCCCTAGAAAAACATGATCTCCATTTCTTGTCCATTCAACAGAGTGGCATATCAATGTAACAAGAGTGCTAGAAACGAGTGTGGCACATGACAAATAGTTCAAAAGAAAAAAAGTAAACTTAATGAAGTACAAAGGGCTTATTATTTCTGTGCCCTGGTTCGCTCAGTTTTTCTCGTATGTGTCCTACTTGCTTAGTTTTTCTCGTTTGTGTCCTACCTGGCTCTTTCGAGGCTCGGAGATGGCGAAGACGGACGTTTCCATCCGGTCAAGCCCTTTGACCGTTAACGAAGCTGTGACATGTGGGCCCAGCGAAGCGCATGCACCCGTGCGCACCCATGTTGCTCGTCGTCCCCACTTAAAGCTTACAAGTGGGGCCAGCGGAGGAGGAGTGCTTGCATGCAACCGTATGAGCGCGTCCATGTCTGTGCTCGCCGTCCCCGAATTTGCGTCGCGCCTTCAATGGCGTGCCCCCTCCTCGCCGGAAAAAAGCTGTCTCGCCGCCTACACTATCGGCCCGGCCGCGCATCTGCTCCGCCGTCCTCGCGTCTCTCTTGCCTAGTCTGTCCCGCCACAAGCTGAGCAGTCTGGCGAGCCGAATCAATGCCCGGTCGCCATTACTGCCAGTCCAGACGCGACGCCGTCCAGACCACAGATGACTAGAAAAGGAGCCTTTTCCTTGCCCATTGCGCCCACGGATCCCCTCTTCCTCTCCTTGACACCCTTGCCCAATCTCTCATCTTTCCATGGCTCGTGGTGATGGCAGCTCCACTCCCAGCTCGAACCGCCGCCACCACGTCTGCTATCCTTGGTTTCTTGAGTTGAGCGAGGCAGCGGCAGGGGCCGTGGGCGTGGGCCATGGACGTGGGTGCATTTCTCCAAGGTCGATCAAGGGCAAGGCCAAAGGCATTCCGCCGCCGAGCAGTAACGACACAATGGAGGTCGACGGCAAGGGCAAGGGCAAGGGCAAGGCCAAATCGGTGGAGGTTTCCCATTGACGAGGACGAGTGGTAGTCAATTTTAGTTATTAGTTGTTTTATTAAGGGCAAGGGCAAGGGTACCAAGGAATTTTAGTTGTTAATCCGTTTTATAATTTTGTACTACCATGAATCTACGCAATTGCAAAGAAAAAAGTCTGAAAAATTCACCCCTTAGCTATGAAATTTGGCCTTGTGCATTGACATTTTGAAGTTTCCAATTATGTGTGAAAATCCCCATTTGGTGTGCCAAAATCCCCATTTTGTGTGACTGATTGATTCTGTTCGGGGAGGATGAGGCAAATGGTGTGCGAGCCAAAATCCCCATTGGGTACGCCAAGTTTCCTATTCCTACGCGTGGCCAATCAGATCGCAGAATGAGCTTCTCGCGGATCGTCCAGAGTCTGCCCACATATTCCTTATAGAAGAACGATCGGACGGCTGCAGTTCAGCGCTAGGGTTAGATCGACGGTCATTGTTCGACGAGGTTTGGGACTGGTTTGGAGGCAGTCGACGGGGTTTTGAAAAGTTTGACAAAGTGTCAAAGTTTCATTTTGGAGTGACTGAGAAGGATCTAGGCTTAGTTTTTCATTTTCATGTTTTAAGCTTGTTTAAATGTTGGTCAAAGTTAGGTTTGACCAACATTTGAAATGAGCATAAAAAATTCAAAAACAATCAAAAAAGAAAAACCAGCGCACATAGTCTTCTTATTTCATACACTAACGATTCAAGTTGATAAACAAGGTCTATATACATTCAAACAAAAAAATCATGTATCTAATGTCATATATCTCAAACTATGTCGCATGAAGTCAAAAGTGGAGAGAAGGGGTTTTGGATTTGCAAAATGAAAATTTCAAAAACCTCACCAAAGTTTCATTTTGAAGTGACTAAGAAGTGATGCGTGAGTAGTTCATCCTTGGACTATGGGTCCATAGCAGTAGCTAGATGGTTGTCTTCTCCACTTGTGCCATCATGTTTAGATCTTGTGAGCTGCCTATCATGATCAAGATCATCTTATTGTAATGCTACATGTTGTGTTTGCTGGGATCTGACTTATATTGATACCTATGTGGAGCTGAATATTATATTATCATGTCTATGTCATTTGTGATCTTGCATGCTCTCCGTTACTTGTTGAAGCCTTGGCCACGTGAATACTTGTAACTCCAAGAGGGGGTATTTATGCATGATAGTTGGGTTCAACCTCTATTTAACCTGGGATAGTGACAGCAAGTTCTAAGGTTGTAGATGTGTTGTTGCCACTAGGGGTAAAACAGCAATGCTTTATTCAAGGATGAATGTATTGTTTACATTACGCACATTACTTAATGCAATTGTCTGTTGCTTGCAACTTAATACTGGAAGGGGTACGGATGTTAACCGGAAAGTGGACTATTTAGGCATAGATGCATGCTGGATAGCGGTCTATGTACTTTGTCGTAATGCCCAAATGAATCTCATAGTAGACACCACACTCACACATGCATGTTATATGCACTTATCAATTGTCAATTGCCCAGCTGTAATTTGTTTACCCAGCATGTTAGTTATCTTATTGGAGAGACACCACTAGTGAACTGTGGACCCCGGTCCATTCTTTTACATCTGAAATACAATCTACTGCAATCATTGTTCTCTACTGTTTTATGCAAACAAACATCATTTCCATTCGATACGTTTAACCCTTTGTTTTCAGCAAGCCGGTGAGATTGACAACCTCACTGTTAAGTTGGGGCAAAGTAATTTGATTGTGTTGTGCAGGTTCCACGTTGGCACCGGAATCCCTGGTGTTGCGCCGCACTACACTCCACCAACACCTTCGAAGCAAACCTCGTTTTCCTACTGGTCGATTAAACCTTGGTTTCATACTGAGGGAAAACTTACTGCTGCACTCATCATACCTTCCTCTTGGGGTTCCCAACTGACGTGTGACGTACAAGCATTGTTTCTGGCACTATTAACCTAGAGCCACCAACACGTTTTCTGGCGCCGTTGCCGGGGAAAACAGAATTGCTTCTGCAAGGGGAGTCTCTCACACCCAATCTCTTTACTTTGTTATTTGTCTTGCTTAGTTTATTTTTATTTAGTTTGTTTGCTTTCTCTTATCAAAAACACAAAAAAATTAGTTACTTGTTTAATTCAGTTTATTTTGTTTTTCAAAATGAGTACTCCTGAGAACACTAAGTTGTGTGACTTCACTAGCACAAACAACAATGATTTCATATGCACTCCTATTGCTCCACCTGCTTCTACAGCAGAATTTTATGAAATTAAACCTGCTCTATTAAATCTTGTTATGAAAGAGCAATTTTCTGGTGTTAGTACTGATGATGCTGCTGCCCATCTTAATAACTTTGTTGAACTTTGTGAAATGCAAAAGTATAAGGATATGGATGGGGATATTATAAAACTGAAACTTTTTCCTTTCTCCTTGAGAGGAAGAGCTAAAGAATGGTTGCTTTCTTTGCCTAGAAATAGTATTAATTCTTGGACAAAATGCAAAGATGCTTTCATAGGGAAATATTATCCTCCTGCTAAGATTATATCCTTGAGAAGTAGCATTATGAATTTTAAACAACTTGATAATGAACATGTTGCTCAAGCTTGGGAAAGAATGAAATCTTTGGTGAAGAATTGTCCCACTCATGGACTGACTACTTGGATGATCATCCAAACCTTTTATGCAGGATTAAATTTTTCCTCAAGGAACTTATTGGATTCAGCCTCTGGAGGAACCTTTATGTCCATCACTTTAGGTGCAGCAACAAAGCTACTTGATGATATGATGATCAACTATTCCGAATGGCACACCGAAAGAGCTCCTCAAGGTAAGAAGGTAAATTCTGTTGAAGAAACCTCCTCTTTGAGTGATAAGATTGATGCTATTATGTCTATGCTTGTGAATGGTAGATCTCATGTTGATCCTAATAATATTCCTTTAGCTTCATTGGTTGCTCAAGAAGAGCATGTTGATGTAAACTTCATTAAAAACAACAACTTCAACAACAATGCTTATAGGAATAATTTTGGTAGCAACAATTATAAGCCTTATCCTTCAAATGGTTATGGCAATTCTTATGGTAATTCCTACAGCAACAATAGAAGTGTGTCCTCTGATCTTGAAGCTATGCTTAAAGAATTTATTAGCACACAAAAAGCTTTCAATAAAACTGTTGAGGAAAAGTTTGAAAAAATTGATGATCTTGTCTCTAAAGTTGATAGTCTTGCTCATGATGTTGAAATTCTAAAACTGAAAGTTATGCCTAATGAAGTTAAAGATATTAAGTCATTTGCTACAGCAAATGCCATCCAAGTTCGAATTGATAATAATATTAGGATGTTGGCTGAATTGCATGCTAGGTGGGAAAAAGAGGAAGAACTTGAAAAAGAGAATAGTATAGTTAGAGTTTGTACTATCACCACCACTAGTAATGCTAATGTTTCACATGCTAGTAAACCTCCTACTATTGATGGTAATGTTATTGGTGTTGTAATGTCTCTACTACTTCTGCAAAGCGTTTGAAATTGCCTAAAACTGCTGAAACTTTTTCTGATAAAAGTGCTGAAATTTTTCAAACTATTGGAGACAATGGTTCCACCACCATTGACAATAATGATTTTGATTTTGATGATTGTAACATCTCTGAAGTTATTATGTTCTTGCAAAAATTAGCTAGAAGTCCCAATGCTAGCACTATTAATTTGGCTTTTACAAAGCATATTACAAATGCTCTTTTGCAAGCTAGGGAGGAGAAGTTGAAACTTAAAGCTTCTATTCCTAGGAAATTAGAAGATGGTTGGGAACCCATCATTAAGGTAAAGGTGAATGATTTTTATTGCAATGCCTTGTGTGATCTTGGTGCAAGTTTCAGTTTTGCCCAAGAAGCTTTATGATATTCTTGATTTGCCACCTTTGGAACATTGTTATTTGGATGTTTTTCTCGCTGATAATGCTATGAAGAAACCTTTGGGGCGAGTTAATGATGTTTTTATTACAGTAAAAATAACCTTGTCCCCGTTGATTTTATTGTTATGGATATTGAATGCAATGCATCTTGTCCTATTGTTTTGGGAAGACCTTTTCTTCGAACTGTTGGTGCCATCATTGATATGAAAGAAGGTAATATAAGGTACCAATTTCCTCTCAAGAAAGGTATGGAACACTTCCCTAGGAAGAGAATGAAGTTACCTTTTGACTCTATTGTTAGAGCAAGTTATGATGTTGATGCTTCTTCTCTTGACAACACTTGATTTTCACTTTCTGCGCCTAGCTGAAAGGCGTTAAAGAAAAGCGCTTATGGGAGACAACCCATCGTTTTTATTTGCTGTTATTTTTGTTTTCTTTGAGTCAAGGAGTTTTGTTACTTCTGTAGCAACTCCTTTGTATCTTTATTTTATCGCAATGTTGTGCCAAGTAAAGTTCTATATTGAAAGTTGATGCAAGATTTGGATTTCTGCGCAGTGACAGATTTTTAGCTGTCACGGATTTGAGCTTATCTCCCTGTAGAAAATTCAAAAAATTCTGAAAAATCACGCATATTCCTGAGATATGTACGCAACTTTCATTATTTTAGGCCAGATCCATCTGAGCAACTTAAGTGCCTCGAAAAAATTCGTCATTCCAGACTGTTCTGTTTTTGACAGATTCTGCCTTTTGTTTTGCATTCGCTCTTTTACTGTGTTTGTGTGGATTTCTTTGCTCCACAAAGCATTGGTGGCTGTAGCTAATGTCCAGAAGCTTTGGGATTGATTGTATCATTACAGAATATGAGAATTTTTGATTATGCACTAACCCTCTAATGAGAACTGTCTTGAGTTTGGTGTGAAGGAAGTTTTCAAGGATCAAGCGAGAAGGGTGATATTATGTGATCAAGAAGAGTGAAAAGCCTAAGCTTGGGGATGCCCCCGTGGTTCATCCCAACCATATTCAGAGAGACTCAAGCGTCTAAGCTTGGGGATGCCCAAGGCATCCCCTTCTTCATCAACAAACTTATCAGGTCATCTCTAGTGAAACTATATTTTAATTCTTTCACATCTTATGCGCTTTACTTGGAGCGTCTGTGTGTTTTTATTTTTGTTTTTGTTTGAATAAATTCGGATCCTAGCAATCCTTGTGTGGGAGAGAGACACGCTCCGCTTTTTCATGTGAATACTCATGTTCTTCACTTATATTTGTTGAGTATTCTTAACTAGCTACTGCAGTGCTTTTAGCTCCTGTTTTTCATGCATCTCTTCGAGCTGTTAGCACTTGTTTATAAATACTCTCTTGCTGCATTATATTATCATTTGGAGAGTTTATGTTTAAATAAATTATTGGTGTTTGTTTGGAAGAAAGAAAATGCTACATGTAGTAGTTGGTATTGGAAAAGACATATGCATTCTTGTAGATCATTGTCTTGTTTGATTTGATGCTTTGCAATTGTTTTGAGCTCTCAAGTAGATCATGTTTAAGCTCTTGCATCATGTAGTTAAAGCCTAGTAGTGGAGAACTACCGTAGAGCTTGTTGAGACTTGGGATGCATATTTGTTCTCTCTAAGGTCTAGATATTTTCTGGTAAAATGTTTGAGCAACAAGGAAGACAGTGTAGAGTCTTATAATACTTGCAATATGTTTTTATGTGATTCTTGCTGTACCGGTTTATACTTGTGTTTGCTTCAAACAACCTTGCTAGC